>OY293413.1:67074207-67281553 GCA_958502065.1 Chrysolina americana
AATCTTATTAATGATAGTTCATTAGGGATAGCCAGAACGAACAAGTCATATTTTGTTCTTTGAAACCTCTGTCCGTTTGAATGCTATTGTTATTGATTCGCCTATTTGCATAATCTAATCTAAATCTAGTTCCTGGCTAGGGTACTTTATTGCTCCATGATGATGAGCATATTGTTTTGTTTAAAATTGTTTTTTCCGTTAACCAGCTGTCATCCCCTTACGAACGACAGCCCTCAAAGGTCTTACTTTTCAACGTGCGATTCCTAGCACGAGACCAGTGACCATGCTGGGAATCGATCCCACGTCCCTCTGATTGATAGAGTAGCGCTTTACCATCATGACCACTGCGGCCATTCATAATTCGTTCTTGAGATTGCGTGTATTGTTGAGTCTAGTTTGGGTTGTTTATAGTATCAAACAATTGATTTCTAAAAGTTATGTAATAGAATACAGTTTATAAAAAGGTACCCTAAAGTTTTGTTCATTCGGTAATAACAACCCCACATATTGTTATACCGTAAACTTTAAAATTGCATATCTACATACAAAGTTGAAAAAGTGTCCATAAATAATAGTCGACATTTTCAAAATGGTATGAGTAAAATCAGGTCCAAATTATTTATCCGAACTGTTTTTGATATATTCAATAAGAACAATATGAAAGACCTAAAAGTAAGAATTGACGCACCCTGCATCAAAATGAAAGGTAATATTGAACAATTGAATTCATCACCAATTTACTTCATCTTCTGTTCAATCAACTGTACCAATGGATTATTTTTTGTGGTCACAAACGATCTGTCAATTGTTTTCCTTAAAAACAGATATTTTCCAAAATTTTGAAAATTCATGCCTCAAAGAGTAAGAGTTATCAAGAATCAAAATACGTTTCCATCGACTAGAATAGACCGGAACTATGGTGTGTTACCAAATTATGAGTTATTTGTTCTGGAATAGTGCTAGACAAAAAATCTGATAAATGATTTTTTTGTATAGACCCAAATGTACTATTATTATTAATATTATAATTGGACATGTTAATGAGTTGCGATAAATACATTTTCATCCTAAATTTGTCTTATTTCTACCAACAAATCAGTTTTTTCTATGTATATTCCACCCAACTACGACGTTTCTTATATCTCAAAAACGACGCACAACATCTTTTAAACTTACATAATTTTGTAACGACCTATGCTATTAGATAATACAATTTCAGCCAATTTGACCGTGAGCCAATTTCCCATCTGTTTTCGTGCGGGGTCCTTTCAGTACCTATATACTAAAGATATATTACAACTGAGGCGCAGGTATCTAATCGGTATAAATTAGGCCATTTACATTTTGTTCAATCTTCCTCCAGGTAATGGTCACTTGGGGACAGAAACACGTGTCTATATGTTGAAGAAATAGTATTTTGTTTACACACCAAAGGTTCCAAACAGTAATCGAAGAAAAATAAGAAGAAAGGACCCCGCACTTCTCTTATGGAAAATGGCCTTCGGTTAAATTCCTCGAAATTTTAGTACGTTGTAGTATTCGATCACTTTCTCAAAAGTGTCCATTGACTCAACACGATTCTATGACTAGTTTTCGAGATATGGGGTTTTGAAGTGTAAAGTGGCCATTTTTATTTCATTATTTTGTACGCCATTATAATATTCAATAACTTTTTTCTCTGTCAGTCTCCATTCATTCAATTCCAAACAGTACTCTGATGCTTGAATGAGACCTATTTTTCAATTATCTACAGGGTAATCTTCAAAGTAAATTAAGTCTAATCGATTACCAATATTTTTTAGGCCATCAATATATTTTTCAGTGAAACATGTAACAGAATATGATAAACTGATCTTCATCGAAAATAATTCACGACTGGGCGATTCAAAAATGTTGACCATAAATAGCTCAGTATTTTTTAGTCATACTGTATATTTTGAAATGAGTACGATTTCTATAGAGGAGTAATTCTTAATGTGTATCAATTTGGAGAAATCTACCGAGTGGTTCGAAAGAAATAAGCAAAATAAAACTCCAAAATATGGTTTTTATTGAAATCATCCTACATTTCAAAATTTTATCAGTCAAATTGCTTGGCTTTCCATCAATTTATCGAGTGATGATATTCCAATCGATATCTTTAGTTTTATTCACCTTCTATGGCTACTTTTCGAATCATTAGTCGCCAAAGTTTCCACGTACACGGAAGAAATCATTCCAGAAAAAACTCAACTAATCAGTGGTCGACTATTTCAGAAATATGGATAGAATTTCCTGTCGAAAATCTATTCTCAGCATCAACAAGAAAATCTAACAATGTCGTTGATGGATATCGAATATTTCGTTCATGCCTTGCATATTCAAGAAACCACAAAACTCTTGCTACATTGGCCCAATTGCCTAACGTTCTTGATCCGGATATACAAGTACAGTAATACCCACTTACTGGAGGTTCTTCGATATCTCCTTCATCGTTAAACTCTACCCACAACAAATGTTTAGTTTTATTCCTAAATCTTGAATTTATTCTGAATCGTAAAAAAATGGGTTATTCATTCAATTCATCATATTCCAATGAATTCAATTCTTTCCTCTGTAGCTTATCTCGAATATATGCTGCTGATAAAAGAACATGATAAATTTCTGTCAGGTCTTTCAATTGTTGTAAACTCAAGTGAGGAAATTCAGGGACATGCAGATGATTCAGAATATCCCACCGATCAAGAATCAAATGAAGATTTTCAATTTCAACACGGGCTTGAACTATATTCACGTGCTGTGATTTTACCAGTATTTCTCTGGCCAACTCAATAGTTCCTCTCATGTTTATTGGAGGATGAAACCGAATGATCAATATTTATATTTCGATTTTTCAATTGCATATTATTTGTTTGACACCTTGTGACCCTTTTGAGAAAAATTTTCAGTTCGTATATGTTTCATTATGAATATTTTTTCCGAATTTTACCAACTTGTTTTCCGGTATTCGATATGAGAGTTTCCTGGTACGTTTTGTTGTCACAACCCATGTACGTGGTAACTTTGGCGACTGATAACTCAAAAACTAGTCATTGAAGGTGAATGAAATGGATTATGTCTACTGGAATATCATCACTCGATGAATTTATGTAAAATCAAAGAATTTAACCGACGAAATTTTAAAATATAGGGTGATTTCAATTAAAAAAATAAACATATTTTTGAATTATATTTTGCCTATTTAATTCGAATAACTGGGTGGATTTTTCCAAATTGATATAAATTCAGGAAGAATTTTCTATAGAAATCATACCCATTTCAAAATAACAGTACGACTCAAAATTGCTGAGTCATTTATGGTAAAAAATTTTGAATCGCCCAGAATGAGATTACAAGTCGTAAATTATTTTTGATAATGGTCAGAGTATCATATTCTGTTACATGTTCCACTGAAAAATATTATCGATGGCCTAAAAAATATTGGTAATCGATTATGCTTATTTTACTTTGAATATTACCCTGTAGCATCAGAATACTGTTTGGGATTAAATCTTCTAGTTGCGTACAAAATAATGAAGTGAAAATTGTCACTTTAAACTTCAACACCCCATATCTCGAAAACTAGTCATAGAATCGTATTGAGTCAATGGATACTTTTCAGAAGGTGATTGATAACTACAACATACTAAAATCTCAATGAATTTAACCGAAGGCCATTTTCCATAAGAGAAGTGCTGGATTCTTTGGAAACGTATTGGAAGTTTCCATGCTTTGGTTCCGGTTTCTTCAATGTTTTATTGTTGACATGATTATATTCACTACTTGGGAAAATAGATTTCTCCAATTTAGGAAAACATTATGTCTCCATTGACAATTTCATCAAACTAAACTTAGGTGTTGAAATCTTCCATATTAAAGTGTCAAAACACTTCACCCTTCATAAAATTTGATTTGATTGATTTGTTGTTGTACTCGAACCAGTAACCAAAAGTATCAATGGACCCAACTCAATCCTATGACTAGTTTTCTAGTTTTCTACGGGGTGTTGAAACTGAAAATTGCCCAGATTTTCGCATATTTTTGTTAACATTCGAGCTAATTTGAATTTCTGTTTCATAAATACGTTTAGAACTTGTTCTAGTAATACAAAGGTGAATACATATGACTGAAAATATCCATATTCACGGGGTGACTCGCACATGAATGACAGTAGTTTTTTTGTAAAATTTCTTTTTTTCTTTTCTATGACTAGTTTTCTATATATAGGGTGCCAAAGTGGAGAAATGCTGATCTCATCAGTTTTTTACCTCGAATTGAAAAACTGCATTGACTATAATAGTATGTATGTTGGTTCAATGCAAGTTTTGGTCAAATGTACATTGAAGGGTATTTTTAAAAATATTCACTGCTACAGGGTGATTCACGAATTATTCACAATGCGATTTTCAAAAACTCAATAGTTCAACATTTGCGCCATAGAGAACTTATTTCTTTAAGTTAATACTTACACGTTCACAATTTCGAGGTTAAAAGATTTCGCTATCATTATCATTATTTCATGAATTGTTATATAAAAGTTTTTGCGAGAACTCCAATCATAAGTTACGGAAGAAATGTCAAATCAAAATAAGATTTGATGCTTTTTAAGTTTCGAAGTCGCTGAATAATACTGTTTGGTCTTTTTTTAATACCCCGAAGTGATTGAATAATAATCAAATAATAATTCACATTTTCATCTCGATTGACCCTCAGGCAGAAGCCAATATTCCCTATGCCCCTGTTCATCATGCATGAAAGAATTCGGAAGAAGTAATTCAAAACTAAGAGATTTTTAAATAAGGGGATTTTACTCTTGCGGGAATTATGTTTAAAAGCTTACTTTAAAAATATGTTCAACCTGAAAAGTTTTTTCTGAGCATTACGACGTATATCTTAGGGGATTTCCTTCAGATTTTCTGGTGATATTTGAGTTGAATTCATTTCTTCACTGAAATAATTTCAGAATATTAAAGGGTTGAGTGTTAATGTGGAGACATTGGTCGTGAAGTGAAGTGGCTGCCTTTATAATTCAGTTACAGAAATGAAACGAATAAAATCGACAAAGTCGAAGTACCCTTTTTCTCCACACGTTTCCATCAATTGGAAAAATGAGCAAACATCTGTCAGAAAACAACTACTTCCCTGACTAATACCAGGTACTTCGACTTTATCGTTTTTATTCGTTTCAGTACATATTTTCGAACTTTAATCGAACTGGTACAGTTACAGAAAACCAGAAAAAGGATTCTCTATCAGCGTAGTGAAACCTAACTGAAATTTCAATACAATCGATGTTTTCATGGTATAACTGGATAAAAGCTAGGAGACTAAAAATAGTTGGGTGACCCATACGAACCTTCTTGGCAGCAGAACCTTTGAAGACACTATTATATATGGACTATGTGGGAGAGAACAATGTATTTATAGACCTACTCGTGGAAATGTTATTCAGGATACTTTTTCGGAAACTGAATTGTTATCCGATTGTATACAATATTGTTATCCAAACGTAATGAAAAAGTTATTTTAAAAAATCCATTTGGAATATTCTAGTCATGCCCTGTCTTCGGAATCCGCACTTTTAGAGTTCACGATGGATTATTTATAGAAATTACCACTATTGCAGAAATATATGTTTGAGGTAGGTAATTTAATACCATATTACCCAGAGTTCTTTTGTGAAAGATATTTGACATAATGGCCTTCACTGTAAATTGTAAGGGAAAGGTGTGTCTTCAATCGACGACTAACCGTCCAAGTTTCAATAATAGAGTTAATTTCATTGCAATTTCTTTAAATTCATTCATGCTATTATGCACTCACTGTATTGCTTTCACTGCCAGCTCTCTATATAGATTCAGCGGTATTTGAGATACTACAGCAAAAGATAAACGAATTTGGTATTTATTTTTTTCGCAATTCTTCATGCAATTTTACTTTTATAGCCCTCTTTCATCTCCAATTTCTATTTTGAAATACAGATATAAATTAGGCACCTTCCGTGGCTCCGTATCTGAAATGCAATTCAATGTAACATCTACAATGGGGAATGTTAATAACGTTTCTTTCATTGTTATATATTTCTGCAAGTTATGAAATATGTAATAAAGTATAATTGTATCAACTAGTAATTATTCAAGTCGAGTATAGATTCAATAACTATGATTCGTAATATATAAAGTTATACTTAAATATGCATAAAACACCAACATCATGTAGTTGATGACTATTGCAATAAATGGAAATGAAGAACGGGCGAATATTTGTTGGAGAGAAAAGTCATTTACCAAGTGTTCAACTACCTTGTGTCATTCATTTATCTTCATTGATGAACGTGGTGCCTTATTTGTAAAAACTAAAACTGTTTTCATCAATGATACGGAATAGTATGAATTCGATTGAAGTTCGGAAAGTGTGTTGGAGAGTTTCAAATAAATGAAACGATTAATTTGGAAAATGTCGAAATCCCCTTCTCTCCACACCATCCCACGAAGTGTAAAAATTTGAGTCAAATATCTATCAGAAAACAATTACTTTTCCCTACGAACGTTGAATAACATTTGACATCTATTTGTGAAATTTTCTAGCAGGAGGCCACTATTTAAATTCTTTTTAACGGTTTCAAACGTATAAATTTACAAGAAAAAAATTAATTTATTGAAGAGGGTTCGAGAGAATTCCAAAGTCTGGAAAATAAAATAGTAAAAATAATGGAAAACACGTACAAATTAAATAATGAAGTGAAAATTGTCACTTTAAACTTCAACACCCCATATCTCGAAAACTAGTCATAGAATCGTATTGGCCACTATTTAAATCCTTTTTAACGGTTTCAAACGTGGAAATTTACAAGAAAAAAATTTATTTATTGAAGAGGGTTCGAGAGAACTCCAAAGTCTGGAAAATAAAATAGTAAAAATAATGGAAAACACGTACAAATTCCAAAAAAATTCCGACAGTTTCAGACGTGTTAAATTACGGCAAAAAGAAAAATCCAAAAACCCGCAAAAATTAAATCGTTAAAATCCGTGAATGTAGTGCAAAAAACAGGACATTAAGAAAGAAAATATTCATGTTACTGATCATCTGAAGGCTAGAACACGTAGAAATTCAGAAAATTTTTGGGTAAGCAGTCGACTGCGGGAGAATACCTATCCGTACGAGTGAGGATTAGGATTTTTTCTACAAGCGCATTGAAACATCTTAATGTAGCGCTCTTGAACAATCTTTCGCGTGCGGAATAGTTATTATCCTAACAAGTACGAAAAGAGTACTATTCCCGCATGAGACTGCCGTTACCCGAACGACGCAAAGCGGAGTTCGGGTAAGCAGTCGAGTGCGGGATAGTACCTTTCCGTATGAGTAAGGATCAAGATTTTTTCTACAAGAGGATTGAAACATCTTATGTGATGCTCTTGAACAAACTTTCACGTGCGGGAAAAATTATTACCGCACTAGTGCGGGAATAACTCTTGTAGGAAAATATATTTACTGCCCTGTCTTCCCGATTGTAAGGAAGAGAACGTGTAGAAGTTAAAGTGCTGTGTCAAACATAGAAGATTCAGGTCAAAAAAATGGTTGTCGGTAGGGTGCTACGACTCTTATGTTTCTCAAAAAAAAATACAGAAACTCGCAAAGATAAAATCGGAGATATTCGTAAATATAGTGAAAAACATCATATCTCAAAAACTTACTACAATACAAATTAACAGAACTTTTTTTCCCTACCCCTCGGAGTATAAATAGAGAATGCGTAAAAATTCGAAAAAAAATCAAAAAGTCACGTCAAGTCGGTAGGGGTGGCAAAAAAATAGCAAAAAGTCGGGAAAATAAAATCGGAAAAATTCGTAAATATAGCGAAAAACATCAAACCGTCGAACAAGTTTTGTGGCTTGACCTATATGAATCAGTGTGTGGTACGTGCCAAGAAGCTGGATGACAAGGGGTAACAAACATACTTATATGCTATTCACCGAAATTCTATACACCTACTATGAACCGGTGACAAAATTTCATTAAATTCTCTCCCTACTACAACTTCCTGAAGACTGAATTGTAAATATAATTGTTTGAATTCCAATTTCACAGTTCATAAATAAAAGCTTGTTTTTGAAATATTTTTTACGCTTTTTGTTAGATACTCCCCAATTGAATTTTTGCTAACGAGAAACGGTCATTTCGCTAACTGTATGAATGTCACTTATACTTATTCAGAATGCTAATCGTTAATAAACTATCATTGAGTAAAAATCATTCGCAAAGAACAAAGAGAATGGTTTGTTTTAATCAGTATTTTTTTCTAAAAGGTAATGTAAAGTTTGTTCCATAATTTTGTTTTTCTAAAACTTGTTCTATCCATCAACCGGCTGCACCCTTACAAGCAACCCTTAGAAGAAATGGCTAAATATTCCGTATCGACTATCAATAATCAAAACATATTTCGAAGATTCGAATCAAAAAGTCAAAATCCTTAGCTTGAGTCCTTTCATGATTAATGACATTATTTTTCATTGATCGATTTCCATAAGAAACAAAAAAAAAAAAACAAAAATTGAGAAGTTATACTCGAACTGCCATGAGGAATGTTTTCAATTTGTTCTCTGTAGACGGTCGTTTGAATCTTTTTTCATTGTAGGAAGTAGTTTTGTTAAGTATTTGCGAGAGAGGATGAACTTAATTCTGCATCGATGCCTGCGGAGACAGGAAATGTGAATAGAAGAACTGAGTACAGAATCGATGGGTGTTGAGTAAATCCGGTAAGAATATGGAGATTTTGAACTGATGTGACGAGGATTGGCGTCTGATGAACTGTAAATTTACGTTTGCTTAAATTCGTAAGTGCCTTCGCGCATGGGTACATACATTTGATATATTGAATTCTCGAAAAACTCAAGAATGGATTATGTTATAGAAAATTCATCGTCGATAAAAGTTACCCACAACATAGAAAACAAATTTAGTTTGGGAATTTGAGCATTTTATACTGGACTTTCTACTTACATTTTTGGTGTATGAATTACCATACATTGGAGAGTTTAAGTCTTGGGTGATGATACCTGAGTAAACTTCAAGTTCAAGAAATATTTTCTTTTTTAACGTTTATCCTGAGGCTGTTGATTTTGTTCTTCTTATAGTTAAGTGTAGGTAGATTTTTGTTTTTTTTTTTGACAATATTTTTTATGGTGAATTTGATAGTGTAAGAAAGGAGTTGGCGAGTCCATGAATGTGGTATCATCGACAACCGACGAGACGAATTGCTTTTCTTAAGTCTGGAAGCAAGTCATGCGAATATTATGGGATGCAAAACAGGAAGAAAAGTTTCTAAAATACACATTTGACAACAGACCTCATATATTTTCATCAAGCTGATGGTTATACCTGAGAATAAATAATATGCTCGTGATCCTTGAACAAATTAAATTATGTTTTTCCTTTGCCACACACTTTTTTGTATATATTCCTATAGAGGCGCATTTCAATAATCAAGTCATCTTCATCAGCTGGGATTCAATATCGCTAATAATTAAATTAAAGTATATATTTGTATGTTCATTCCGAAGTGTTGAACTAACTATATTCCTGTTTATCAATTTTCTATTTTGGCGGTTAATTTTCTCGTGTGTTTCTAATAATTGATCTGTATTCTCCCATATTCTCAGCATGGACGAAATATAAAATTTTGAGTTTATTGCTCTTTTCGATTGAACATAATACAGTTGATTTCGTATAGATCTTTCTATGCTACATGCTCATGGTCAATAGTGATAATAGTATTTTTCTCAACAAGAGAAGAAACTACTGTTTTTAAGCTTAGCGGGGGGGGGTGAGTGTGGTGGCAAAACTGTTATTTTTCCTACGATAGATGTGGTTTATTAAATAATGAAATTTCGCTATCAGAGTTATAGAAAGAAGTTCAAATATAATCGTAAAAATGTTCATAAACTGTCAAACGTTTATGAAGTGATGTTCGTTTGCTGATTCAAGAGCCAAATAGTGAGATTAACTGTTATTAGTGTCAAAAATGCATCAAATTATTTTTAGTATATTCCCATCGGGTCGCATGATAATGTTCATTTGCTCCAATTCATCTCTATATTGAAAAACTATCACTCTCATGTAGAGTATTCTACAAGAGTATAAAAATATTGTATACATATATCTATCGATAGCAAACAGCAGTATGAATCAAAACTCTTAATAAAATAGTTTTGGGTTTCCATTGCCTAATTATAAGAGAAATTGATTCTCTACAGTTCAAGTCACGACGTTTCAATTGCCACGTACAGTCTAGCCAAGTCTCTAATGCCGGTTATTCAACCTCTACACGAAAATATCCCGTCCTACGTGAAGAAGAACTTCATTGAACATTTTGTTGAGATCCTGGAAAAACCATCGTTACCCTTGAAGACCAATTCGTCAGCTTCGACGTGAAAAGTATTCAGACTAACGTCCCAGTTGAAGAGGGCCTACAGAGAACTGAAACACAAAACAAGCCTATGGAACTTCTAGGATATATCCTTCGGAATTGTTAATTTTAGGCGAGGATGATGGACTACCAATGGGATCCTCATCATCACCGTGGTTGTAGCAAACATCTACATGGAATAGATTTAAGCTTCCGCTATCAAAAGCCAACAAGAAGCCTCGGATGTGATTAAAATATGTGGACGTTACCTCCATTATATGGAACCTTGGAGGCGGGGAACTGGATGCATTTCTGCAACACCTGAAAAACATCAGGGCGCCCATAAACTTCATAATGAAGAATGAGCAGAAAGGAAATCAGAATAATGGTCACTGCCATCCCAACAAGCACCTCAGGTATAACGGATGATACTGAATGCAGATGGTGCTTGGAGGATGAGAAGTCAGCCACCCACATCCTCACGGAATGCCCAGCAGTGGCAGCAATACGGAAAGCACACCTCAGCAGCATCGTTCTGAACCCGTAGAGTCTGAGAACGATATCGGTTAGAAGGCTAGCTTCTTTCGCTCGTGAAATAAACAACGTTCAAAATTGAATCAGTTTCCAGCAGCGATGGATGCATAATGGGCCCAAATGAGAGGCTACATGCTTATGGTTTTGTAGTTTTCATTATTACAAATCAACGAAGTCAATATGTAACACCATACTGATTTTGCTTCATGCATAAAGAAGTTAGGTATATGAATTAACTGACTTTTACACTTTGGATATTTGTGAGTTCCAAAAAAGATAACCAACAGTCCAGAGTTTATAACACCACTGAGAAACTAGATTAACATCAAACGACACCAAGATCTTACCCACTATCAATGTCAAGATTTTTTTTCTGTCAACCAACTAGTATGAATCCTCAACATAAAAACTCTACCTCTAGTTAGTTAAGCGATTTAACTCGATTGCTAACTATTTTAGAGAAATTATAAGGGGTATGATGATAGGTCTCTTATTATTTCCGGGTTTGTGTATTTGTGGAAGGCCGTGAAGTTTTGGAACTGTTGGGTATGAGATAATTAGTTTGAATTTCAAGGAATTATTGATTCACTTTTGTGAATAAATTTCGGTAACGGTAATTCATTTATATTAACATAATGCCCTTTCTCAATGAAATTTTTCATATGTTGATTTATGCTAAATATAACATATTATTAGAATACTCACTGAATAGTGTTTGAATAAATGGAATTTACGGTTGAAACGAAACTAGACAACTGATTACTATTTTTGGATACCCTAGTCATTATTGATGGATATTGTCGCAACTCAGTTCCCGCTTGGCAATTTTTGAGAGGTTTTTCAAGCTGTTCTCACCCAAACCACATTCATCCAAGTAATAAAAGAACTCATTTCAGAAAACTAAATAAATATTTATTAATGTGAAGAACAAAAAAACTAATAAGTCGGTCACAAAAAAAGAGCAATTGAATAACTTATCATTGAAAATCAACAAGGGTAACGGACAATAAAAAAATATAAGAAAAAATTTACAAAAATATGAAAAAAAAAAACTTACATTATGCTGATAGTCAACATGGCCATGGATGGGGAGATGTCAAACATGATCTCAATCTCAATGTAAAAAGTCGACTGATCAAATTGACGAGCAATAACTAATGTCCCGATCTTGACCGCACGCAATATTTATAAAGACGCATTTTGCGAGGCTTGCATTTCTTTAGGTCGCTGCTCGGCGAGATGATTGCTGAATTCAATGCAACTTTGCCATTTTTTGAGTTTTATATTTCTATATCCTGTAATTGTATAAATTTTGATGTCTATGAACTTAAAAATTAAACTATTGAATTATGAATACTGAGTGTTTGTAATTTGGAATATGGAAAGTTGAGGTTCACAGATCATTATGCTTTGCATTTACTTAAATGAATTTGAATGATTTGATGATGATTTAATAGATTTGATGATGATTTAATATTTTTGACAATATCGTATGGAAATAGACATTTTTAATTCATAAAAATGTCACCAAATAATACTAGCAGATATACAGTCTGTCCATAAAGAAACGTTCCTCCTTTTAACTTATAAACGAACGGATATAATTCTTTTTCTGTTGTGCAGTTTGAGATCAGCTTTCTTAAAAAAGAAGATTACAGGCCCATGATATTAGGAACCAGTCCAATTTCTCTTATCATCTTTCTGTCGCCGTTTTTTTGTTGTTTTTTTGTGTTACTTCTATTTATTTTCTTCTGCCAACGTTCCTCCTCCACCTTCTCAATTTGTTATGCCGCCCTTCCTCCCTCTTTCACTTATTTTTATTCAACTCTCTATTCCTTCTTCAGCCAACGATTCTCCTAAACCTTTTGCTGCTAACATTCTGAAAATGTTCTTACTTTGTACAATATTAGCCACTAATTTAATTAGAACAGACCTGTTATGAATCTCCTTATATTATACCAAAAATTCCTTAGAGCAACTGCTTGTATCCAGTGATTACCCACCATACATCCGACACCTATTATCGCAAATCCCTCGTGCCCTTTCGAAAGTTCTTTCGAATATTCCTTTTTTTTTTCTGTCTTTCAGAATTCATGACGAGGACCTAGTACCGGTTCGGGCCAAGATCCGCACACTCACTCCTCGACGTAGTATGGCATCACACGTATTAAAAGGTAAGGGCTACGTCTTCCCCTAGCTCGCACAAGTCTCTGACTTTTGAGGGTTGCACGTAGGGGTGCAACCGGTTGACGGATATAACAATTTTTTTTTTCAACAATAACAAAAGATAGGCAAGCACCACCAGAAGAAGTACAGAGGTTATCCGACTACTGCAGCAGAAGCAATCTACCCCTTCTGCTGGGCTGCGACGCCAACGCACACAACACCATCTGGGACAGCACGGACACCAATCAAAGAGGTGAGCAATTACTAGAATTCATACTCGCGGCTAACCTAACTTAATGTGGGATGTGTCCCCACCTTTGTAACTAGGGCTAGGCAAGAAGTATTAGATTTAACGCTCGGCATTAGTATAATGGTAAGGAACTGGAGGGTCTCCGATGAACCCTCTCTTTCATAGAATCATTATGTTCAACGTGAAAGGGCTTGTGACACAAACAACCTTCACCAGAAATCCTAGGAACACAGATTGGGAAAAATACACCACCAATCTAAAATGCAATCTAGAACAGATCAAGTTCAACGGCAACAGTCACGTCGAATTTGAGCAGACCCTAGAGACGGTTAACGGGGCAATTATGGATGCATACGAATCCAGCTGCCCCTTAAAAGAAAAGAAATCACACAGTGGTACCGTTTGGTGGAACATACACCTATCAAATCTGAGATCCGAAGTCTGCTGGCTATTCAACAAAGCCAAGCGGGACAGAGATTGGCAGGGATACAACGAAAGGCTGACGAAATATAATAAAGAAGTAAGATAAGCCAAGAGGAACAGCTTCAGGAGCTTTCGTGAGACAATCACATCAAGCCCCGCAGCAGCCAGATTGTATAAAACTATGACGAGAAGCAGAGAGCAAGGATCAATGTCACTCAGAAGAACAGATGGTAGCTACACCGAGGATGAAGAGTAACGAGCTCTCCTCCTACTGGAGACGCACTTTTCAGGTAACATACCATTTGAACCCGACAGATCACTGGAAGAACCAGGTAGAGCCAGATGAGAAGACTGGGAGGTAGCAAAAACCATATGCACTCCTCAAAGAGTGAAATGGGCAATTGACTCCTTCCAACCATTCAAGTCACTCGGAATTTACGGTATATTTCCGGCCCTTTTACAAAAAGAGCAAACGGAATTACTGCCATTTATTATTAAATCAACCAGATTCAGTCTGGCGCTCGGGTACATACCGAGCAACTGGAGGAGAGCCCGGGTAACCTTCATTCCGAAAGTAGGAAAGAAGGACCCTACACTCCCGAAGTCATTCAGACCAATCTGTCCCTTATCCTTTTTACTGAAGACACTGGAGAAGATGGTAGATAACTATATTAGAACCGAGATACAGTTACACGAGGTACATTACACCACGGGGAGCATACATACATGGCGGGCAGATCAATGGAAACCGCTCTGTACGTGCTTACCGAAAGCATCCAGAAATCACTCGAGCATAACAAACAAGGGAGTGGACAAAACCACATCCAGATGGATGTGCCAAATGCTGGCTACAAGAACGGCTGAAACGAAATTTTTTCGAACGGAATTAAATACCAAGAGTGGATGGAACATAAAATCCGTTCGATCACTGGGAAAGAATACCATAACATGGTACACGGACGGGTCCAACACTCCCGACGGAACTGGAGCAGGAGTCTTTGGGCCTCGCACCAAATACTCCGAACCCATGGGCCAGTTCCCCAGTATCTTTCAAGCGGAAATTCACGCCATAGAAAGATGCATTCAATTCAACCTCGACAGGAAATACCGGAACAAGGAAATTGCAATCCTCTCCGATAGTCAAGCAGCCATCAAAGTGTTGAGCTCATATAACATCAACTCAATGATGGTCTGGGAATGCCTAGACAAACTTAATTATCTAGGCAAGAACAACAAGTTGATCCTCCTGTGAGTGCCGGGGCACGTCGGAGTGGAGGGCAATATACAAGCAGATAGCCTGGCACGAAAAGGGGCATCAGCGCCACTGATCGGGCCAGAACCATTCTGCGAACTTGGAAAATCTTACTTCCAAGAAGAACTCAATAAAACTGAAGAAGCAATGAGAGCAACATACTGGCAAATACTTCCAGGGCTAAGGCAGGCCGAACATCTCCTCAGCAACTTCAATCGAGCAAGATCGAAGACACTGATCAACCTCAGCAAAACTAATCTAAAGAGAATCACGGGATTTCTGATGGGGCACTGCAGACTCAAAGAACACCTAAGGAAGCTAGGCTTAGAGGAGGACAACACCTGCAGATTCTGTGGGGAACATCCAGAAACAGCACACCATATATTGATGGAGTGTTTTGCTGTACATCACAAGAGATTGAATATACTAGGATCACACCAGCTGACTGTGGGAGAAATACCACGAATACACCCACTCAAAATCCTCAAATTCCTCAAGGAGTTGAAGCTTGAGAGGCTGCTGTAAACGAGAACACCTTGAAATTGCAGAAGAAGATAGGGCACAATAGATCTAATCATGTCGCAGCGCATCAGTCACCATCCATACTTACCAATACCAATCCTTTTTTTATTATCTTTACCTCCGACATCAACTATCGCAAATTTCTTGGGATCCACCAAAAAATTCTTCAGATCAGTACATCCTAAAGCAATTGTCGTAAATTTTCTTGGGTCGAACCAACTATTCCTCGTAGTCTTACTTATGACTCGGCACCTATCATGATATTGATGTACGTGGCAACAAAAATACTTTAAATTCAATTATGAATCGCTCATCCACAACTTCATGATCCAACATTGAATTCCAACAATCCAATTACTTAGCTTAATGTACCTCAATGAACTACATCTTGTCTCTTACATCTGACACAACTTGTAACCTGTAAGTTCTTCTTCCACTTAAAACTTCTAACTTCTTGCTTAAATCTAGAATGTCTTCAAACGTCCAACCATGTTTCATCGGCGACTATCGAAGCATCTATCGAAATTTTGAATTGCATCAATGTGACGTAATGGGGGAACCGCTGGCGCTATGTGTTCACTTTGGCTGAGTTCTAGGATTTGTATCGTAGCAGCACAACGGTTTCGCTGGTCGCTATATCATGATGCAGTGACGTAAGGTATTTCGTAACAACATTGCTCTATATTGGCTCTTTGGCATTCAATACATGTAAATTCATTTCAACTTACAGGGACTATTAAAACTTTCAATTGATTATTTTTTAGACCATCATATCATGTGGTAATAGCAGCATTATTCAACATTATTTGTAAAAATAGCTGATAACAGTGAAAGAATAACAATGATGAAATCAGAAGAAAACACAATGTAGCATTAAAAAAAATTGATCATGAATTCCAAGAAGATCACCTATTTTGTTCTAGGCAAATGGATGTTGTTGATTTTGAAGCCTGATGAAGACATGACTAGCACCTTTTCCAGTGGAAAAGTAGGACGATGTGATAACAACAGTAAAGATGCAGATACATCAAATAATATACTATTTTAATGTACCAATTTCACAAAGAAATTGAATTAGGTTTTGTGAAAAATTATTTTGTAGTTATATAATATTTTAAACCAGTGTTTACCCAAGTTGCATATTAATCAACTTGTGGAGGTAATCTACCTATTCTCTAGTTAAATAAGTTCGTATTCACAGAGAAATGGCCTATTAGAAAAAGTCGTTGTGACAAAAATTGAAAAAGTTACCGTCAAGAAACCATTTAACCCCAACAATACGCACTAGTTTCACGAAACAGCTGGTTATTGAAATGCATTTATTGATATTTCAGAATGCGAGATAAATTGAGAATATATCTATAGGTATTTTCTGCACAGGCATTCGATTTCGAATAACAGGATTGTTTATCATATTGAAAATATTAAACGACATTTTCAAAACACGTATATCATTTCTATCATAACTGAACATCCTTCACCTATTATTCCGGTTTTTATTTCCAAAACACGTGTGTTCACTTGTTGCATCTGAGCCTAGATACATGAATCTAGATTCCTACTCTCATCTTAGAATTATTAACAATGGAGTTAATAGAGAAATTTTAATCTGAATTTGAGTAGAATTTGAGCATTACAGCTTCACACAAACAAATACTTGAGGGGGTTGTAATTATACGATTTGTCTTTGATTCATAACTATATTTCTCCAATCCTCCTGTGAAATAAAACCCAAACCGCTTCGCGCTTTTGACATGCAAAATCGTGGTGATTTTCTACCTGAAATATTTCCGCTAGAATTGTTTGAGGTAAGTACTTTATTTTCATTTTCTGACAACGCATATTTTTGGTTTGACGTCCGACATCAATTTGCATAAAATCGGAAAATTGATCAAAAATGGTTCAGAACAACTTTGTTATTATATGAAATCAGAAGATGTGTTTAAGATTTTACTTCATCTTCCTAAATTGATACAACTTCACTATGAAATTATTGGATTATATTTTGCTTGTTGTTCATTTGAGTAATAGATAAATACTGCTACTAGATAATAAGAATCAAAGCCTCAAATTTTCCAGTTTGTGTTCTATTCGTTTCATTTATAAATATTTTGGTCAATTATGTCATCTCAATGTGAATTGATAAACTTATCTAACCATTTCTCAGAAAATTTTCTCTAATTAACACTATCATATGAATGTCCCCAAATGTATAGCCTGTATAAGTAACGAACTTGTTTGATTGATGATCTATTTATTTTGTGGAAATTCATGATGAAATAAGAAAGAAAGAAAAATTTATAAATTTTGTCCAGTTTCCACTAACACTTTACTACTTTATTACGACCGGTTTCGGCTCTTACACCATTTTCAAGTAAGAGCCGAAACCGGTCGTAATAAAGTAGTAAAGTGTTAGTGGAAACTGGACAAAATTTATAAATTTTTCTTCCTTTCTTATTTCATAAGTAACGAACGACTGTTTTTATTTGCTATGGCATTTCAGGGTGATTTTGTATTTTCTTTATCAACATTAGTGGGATCCTGAAAACCTATAGCACCACCATTATGGATAGCGTATTGAAAATAAGTACACCAGGATTGGTATTTTAGCAACCCATAGTGATGCCCTATAATACAGCTCTCCTGATGATGAATCACTGCCGACTCATCACCACATACATATTTAGCCAAGAATCCAACACCAGTAGTTCAGGATGTAGATTGTAGACGGTTAATTTTTAAACAAAACTAAACATCACTCATTAGATATAAAAAATTGAAAAAACATATGCATATTTCCACACCATGCTCCACTCAAATAATTTCATGGCGAATAATTTATTTTTATGATTCCTCCATTGATATTGTGTTATTTTTATGAAGATCAGTTACAATATCTTGTATAATGCAAAGTTATTAGTAAAATCATTGTAAAAATTTATTTTGCAATGAGTTTCAGAAACATATTTGTGTCCCATAATTAATAACCTCACTACCGTGTACCAAATTTCTCTTCTTTGAGTCATAACCGTCATAACCTAGTAGTTGCCCCAGGTTTGGTTTACCCAGTAAGTTTTAAATCGTGCTCAATTCAACCAATTACTGCAAGCCAGTGAAATGGCCCATCATAACAAAAGGGCTTTTATATGATTGTGCTACAAATTTATTTTTAATACCAGTATTATACTCAAAGACTTCTTTACTTCAACAAAAGAAATGAGCTATCAACATTTTTACCTGCATTCAATCAAAGAAAACACCAAATCTTTCCCATCCGATTTCTCTAAAGTATATATAACATGTGAATACAACAGAACTGAAAATCAGCTCTTCTATCAAGAAAAAACCAAAGCTGCTAATGCTGCCATTATCTCTTTTTCAATCTGAATATTGTCCTTATAGTACGAGAGCAAGTGACCAAAACTAGGTCATAACAAAATTACTTAAACTGTGTAATATCGATAAATTAGATTACCCTAGACACGATTTGGTGGGAAGTAACTTTCAGAAGTGTAGCATCTACGAGGGGGGTATTTCTGCAAAGACAAAACAATTGGCAGACTGTCATATCACGAAATGTCTGATAATGAAAATGTACATAGAATTTATAATTGTATTACTATAATGTGTGTTTTCAAATATTTTATGCGTAGCCTTTCACCTGAGTTTATTTTCAAAAATGTCAAATAATCTGACCTAATGACCCATAGCAGCACTGTTCATGTTGTTTTAATCATTCTTACGGATGCACTTATCCCCAAAATACTATTATTAGTATAGTGTTCACATGTAGGGAAAAAATGGCCATTTACTTGGTACGTTCCTGTCTCTCGCAAAAATTTTACGGCCCAAAGTTGCTTGTATTTGAATTTGCTGAAATTTTGGTTCTTATAATTTGTTCCCTACCATCGATATTTTTCGATCAAGACCCCACAGATTGAATCTTCTCCTTTATGAGTGATTTTACAGGCTGAGAAATGATCAAAGTTTTATGTGTTCAGCATTGAGTTTACAGATTTAAGACTTTTTTTCAACACGTAACTGGCATTGATATTATTCTGGTCATGCCAATCTTATTGGTAAAATTCAAGCTTTACTTCTCAATAGTGTTTTGCAACCTGTTTCATTTTTGAAAATTAAATCCTTAATCGCAAAACTTTCATTGTGTCTATGGCTTGATGAATAAACAATAATGAAAAATTTATTGTACAGTAGGTAAACTTTGGTTTATACCGTTTTTTCCGTATGATCAATATTGTTTTATTCAGACCTGAAAAGGGATGGTGTTCAATATTGCATGCATTATTTCGTTTATACTTGATTTTAACGTACCACATATCCTCGATCTCTAAATATTATAAAAAAAAGTTGCTATCTGCGTCTGTTCGTCTGTCTCTCCTCTTAGATTTTCTAATCCAAGCAACATATTTCAAAACGGTTTTCACTGTGATTTAGAGATTTTTTAGTCAAAGTTAGTATGTACAGTAGAAAAAATTCAATGTTTTGTAATCAGATCGTCAAAAATAAAATTTTGGGCAATTACATAGCTTGCGCTGGCTAAACCTAGAGGTACTGAAGAATTGTAGTTTTTCAAAAAGCCTAGAGAAAAGTCCGCGATGGCTGGTTAACAATAATCAACTAGTTTGTTGAAAATTCAATATGCTACAATTTTGGTTCCTATGTCCCTACGTTCTTTCCTTCAAAATATAAGGCGACATGATTTTAGTCTTGGAATACATTTTGTCTTCCTAATTTTTTTTATAGTTTTTTTGGGTATATATGCGCTATATTATCGATATATGAAACCTGTATCTCATCTAACCACCCTCCGGAAATCAGAAGTCGACAGTTACATCTCCGTCTCTCTCATGAGTTTAACTATGGTGTCATCTCACTTATTTGATGAGGAGTAGAATTCTATCAATTGTAGACGGAATCTCACCCTTGTGCCACTGATCACTACTCAGATATATGCATGGTGTTATAATTATTTCGTTATTTTGTATAAAGAAGTATGCCACAAAGTAAAAGTAAAAAAAAAGATCATATTGACCCTGCATGAGAATTTGATATTTGTCTATCAATTCGGGATTATAAATTTCATATTGTAATTTTTTTAAACATTTATACACATTAAAATTAGGTTATACAATTTTATTTTATTTGTAAATATTCATAAAATTCAAATTCCAATATTTTCAATAAAAATTATATAACTTGTAGGTAATCATACAAAATGTACACTGCGTGATTCGTGGTACAATATGGCACCATCGATCACATACCGATGAAAAAAAAAATTTTTCTCTTCAACTAATCAATATTTGAATTTTCAAAAAATACGAAATATGTAGGAATAAAGGTGCTATCAGAAGATGTTTTTTCCATTTTTCTCCTATGTATAGAGTGAAATTCAGACGAAAATCTGAAGGGAATTATATATACTATTGCATTTTTCTGATTTTGAGGAATCGGTTGATGACTTTTGCTTCGGAAACATAAATTATGGTTATCAATGTAATATTCAATGATTTATTAGCCCGACTTCTAAACCTCAAACTCCATTATATGCAATCGGTTATTTATATTATACCCCAATAAAAATTTCCGAAGACCAGCACAAAATGATGAATAAGAAAGGCAATTACTAAAAATGCTTTGATCAAGAGATATCAAAATTTGCGAATAAACTCCAGTATGATATGGCAACAATTAAACATGCGATGAATTTTTTTTTCTATTATTATTTTTGATCCTGGAATCTTGCCCTATATATATATTATAAGAAAAACAACGGTTCGATCAAAAATAGTTGCAACGTGTAGGAGTGGGGAAAGATCATACAGAAGAGAGTGATGAAAGGGGTTTCCTTTCTAATTGATCATTCAACGGTGAGAAATATAACTTTTCATTGCACATAAATTAACAGATTTCTGTATTTGTGGTGATACCTTCTTCAACAACCCTTCACTTTTCTGTATGGCGCGGTTATTGTGGTAACAAATCCTGTCTGTATTCAGAGTTCAAGCATCAGCTTTAATAGAGGAAGGTTCATTTGTGAATAATGGAGTGAAGATTTTGGGATTTGCACGTGGGTGGCTTATACCCTAGGAACGGCCCTGAATACGATCGTTTTGTTAGATCCACCTAGCCATTTAGGGACAAACTGAAAAGACACAGGCCTTGTTTACTGTTATGTGAGTTACATCTCCGTCAATTTAACTTCATGAATTTTATATACGATTTCGATGTTGATTACTGTGCTGGTTCATGTTTTCGAAATTTTTGTTTCGTTCCATAAGCTTTCTTTTTCAGTTCGAAGAGGAAAAGTATTTCTGAAGAATCTTTTATAATCAGAACTCATATGTATGAGCATGAAACTTTGACCACCTTCGAATGAGAACGAAAATACGATTCAAGTTTTTTGTAAATTTCACGTACCTACCTATAGGTACACAAAATAGAATTCGTGATGCACCATCAACGTCAAACATTCACAGAAATCAAAAGATAAACATGAGGTTCATGAGGTGACTGGTGGCTTAGCGGTCTAATGCACAGGCCGTTCGAAATTCCAGCATAGCGATAGTCGGTTCAAGCCCGATGTAAGTACAAGAGATTTTTTCTCAAATACTTTTTATATCGGATCGATAGGCGACCGCATGCCTTGTTGGAAAGCAAGTGTATTGTGAGTTGTCTAGATGCCAATCTCGTCTAGTGCTAGCTTGGAGTGCACACCGACCACCCGAGGTGGTGCTGTAGGTTTTCCGGGTTTTCCTACAGCTGAAAAGTGAATACATCACCTAAAACATCAGTAAGTCGCCCCGGAGCGCCACGGCAAATAATAATAATAGCCGTCCTCTACCCGCATAGGCTATGCCTTTGGGTACACTCAATGAGTGTTTATGAGTGAGTATTATTATTATTATTAATATTATTATTATGTTGATAATTTATTCTTTCAATTTTGAAAAGTAATACATCATCTGAAAAAGGAACCCGAGAAACGAAAGGAAATTGAAAAAGTTAGATTGAGACTGAAAAAGAATATATGGCATAGATGGTGATGTTTATCAATGGTTAGCTGATTATTTGTCTCATAGAAAGCAAAAAGTTGAGTCCAAGATAACTTCTCACAATAATATGGTATAAATATTATAGGTAGGTATTCCACAGGGAAGCGTTTAGGACCCTCTACTTTTTATTTAGTATCTGAATGTCAATAACTGTTTGTAAATGTAGACTTTGTTGATTTATTTGTAGATGATACACTGTTGGCATGCTATGATTCTAATTTAGATGAAGTTATTGAGAAAATTCTGCACAAATAGAGGTTGATGTATATCTTTTGACAAATAACACAAAAACAACAAAAACAGAGGGTATGATGTTAACAACCACATTTAGATTTAATTCTCTTGAAATAAATTAAATGAATTTGCGAATAAATAATGACAGAATTGAAATTCTCACATCTATTAAATATCTCGAATTTCAATTCGATAATGTATTACACTTTGGAAGTGATTTAATGTATACAAACAGATTTCAAAAAAAATTTATTTCTCTGCAAGAATTTCTAGAAATCTATCCGCTCAGACTGAAATTACTGTATATGCAATTATTCAACCGCATTTTGACTATTGTGCATCTATTATTTTTCATTACAGAAACTTCAAAATCGAGGTATGCGCATAGTTTTGATACGAATAGATTCACAGAGATGCGCGTTATGTTACAAACGTTACAGTGGCTACCTGTTTCTTGGCGGTTATATTACTTAACAATAATTTTTATTTATAAAATACTGAATAACTTCAGCACCTCAATACTTCTGTGAATTTATCAATTTGAATGTAGATATTCATAATTATACCACAAGGGATTATTCCAATGTGTATTTGAGCAAAACAAATAAAAGAAGTTCTATGAATTCTTTATATTCTAAAGGCTCCGATACATACAATAAATAATTGCAATACATAATTGAATCTAGTCCATTATTAAGAATTTTCAAAAAACATTTGATGAAACATGTTCGAAACAGTGGATAAAATATAAGTTTCGGTAAACATTCTCAAACTTATTTGCATATTTTTTGTGTGTATATTCAATAAGGTTATTACTTATAGGTACTGTTGCTGGGTTAATGTACGTATTATTATTGTTTATATTAGGGAAACTTATTCCAACAAAGATTATCTAAGCACTATGTATTTTGAGAGAAAGAATTTGGTGCAACCAAAATGTCGAATAATCTCTTACTCTCCCAAGACAAATAAATATATACCGTAAATTCAACCTACACTACATTCGAAGTATATTCCCACGTTGCTGGAACGACACTAAATGAAATAATATCGTAGCGAAGCAGTCGGTGGAAGTTATACAAGTATACCTTCTCTCTCTATTTTCCATAATGCATTCAGGATATTACTTTAGTAACACGAAATAAAAATCTCTAACAAAGTGGAAAAATGCAAATCATTTTGCCCTTCACGGGTCGTTCACTAACAATTTTGCAGCCCTTTCTTATTCGACGGCTTTTGTTTGTCGTGATGAAAGACCAAATAAAACAAAAGTGCTTAAAACAATACTTGGAACGAAGATATATCTTGTAAATCTTTCAAAAACTTCATCTGTTACGAATTCTCAACGGGCACTAGAAAATTCCATCATGGTGGTAACTGCCTACAAATTACAAACTCCTTTCCCTTCTCTTTTCAGTACTTCTTTCTTCTGTCACTATTGCATACAGAAGAATATTGCAATAACTGCTTCAACTGGAAGAAGTGACAGATGAAAGCAAAAGCCCACACGGTACGTATCTTTTCACAAAGAAAAACCTATATATTGCCTCCTTTGTATTATTTCTTTGGAATAATGCCAGGAATGATTGAAGGAAATAATAAAATATTTTCGAACTTCAAAATGCCTTTTATATAATAATATAATAATCATAAACACTAATAGAGTGGACTCAAAGTCTGTGTCTGTGCCGAAAGAGGCTATTATTATTCTCCGTTGTTCTCCATTAGGAGACTTACTGATTTTTTGTATTGTATTCACTTTTACGCTGTAGGAAAACTCAGAAAAAACTTCTGCAGGGACAAAGATATAGAAAATTGATTAAAAATAAAATTATATAGATAAAATTGTACAAATAAAATTGTATAGGTAGATAAAATTGTATAAATAAAATTGTATACATAAAATTGTATAGATAAAATTGTGTGTAGTTGTAAAACTTGTAAAAAAAATTCGTAGAGAATTGTAAATAAGGTTTAATTAAAAATATTGAAGTTGTAAAATGTTAAGAAGGTAAAATATTAATATAGTTATGACTAAAACCAATAAAAAATATGCATTTATAAATGTTGAAATATTGTTGATTATATTTCAGACAATCAATTCATGTATATTCGTCCACGAGACACATTTCATATAGTCAATCAGTTTTTTATTGAATAGTCTTGTAGATTTGAATTGGACAGTTAAAGGTAGAGTATTGAAAAGTTTGGGGCCTAGATAGTTAAAACTCTTTTGTCCTATTGTCTTAGGTACAGTTGTGTGGAGAAACTGATTTAATCATGGGTGAGTACTACTAATTTATTTCTGCTCAAATATTGACGAATATTTATATTTTTGTAGAACAGCTGTCTAACATCAAGGACTTGCAATTCTTGATACAGAAGGTCGCTTGGATATCTGCATTCCTCATTCAACATAAGTTTCAAGAAACGCTTTTGAATGATTTTAAGAGGATGAAGGTACGTTTTTGCTACCCCTCCCCATCCTAAGATACGGTACGTAATGCGACTCTCTACTAGACTGTAATAAATATTTTTTTTTGGCTTTAGATCTAGGATATTTTTGAGTTGCCGATACTGGTATAATACGAAGCGCAATTTCCTCAATATAAAATCTATGAGTATGTTAGATGACTATCTAATATGATTCCAAGATATTTAATTTTTGTTACAGAATCCAGCTTGATGTTATTCCCAATAGTAATTTGTAAAAAACTTAGCAAACTTGAATTTCTGTTGGTGAACGGTACGAAGAAAGATTTCTTAAAATTGATAGATAAAAGTTTACTATCAAACCAGTCTCTTATAATTCTCTTATAGTTATCACCTTTATAAAATATTACAGTATCATCTGCAAAGCTGATTATTTTCCTCTTTGTTGGTAGGGAAAAATTATACAGGTAGGGTATTTCTCGAGGTTCACAACCTCCAGAAATTTAAGAAAAACACCCATTCTTGTAGAATTTGAATTTTGGTAAGTACCATGCTACTAGAAATCATTCGATCAGGACCTTTTTACCAGTGAATTCAAAAATCGAAGGGTAGACAGCAAATAGGCAGATTGAAGTTGCGTTCGCAATTCTTTCGAAGATTGTTATTGTGCTGTAATAAAATGTAGAACTATTTGTGCAACAATTTTTTTATCAGCTCTGAATTTCTTCAATATATTATTCTCGAAAAACAGGGCTTGTAAATTATTGAATGTTTAATAGATATTTAGGATACAACTATCGTATTGATTCATATTGCGATATGAAATGGGGCCGTTACACAGAGTTTGATAACCCATAGGTGGTCGGTAGTGAAGTGGTTAGATGTCGGCCCTTGAAACTTCTACTGGTGGACTAGCGCTTAGTCAGGTTCGAATCCTGAGAGTGAGAAAAATTTTCTCAATTTCATCGGAGTCGATAGACGATGTAAATTATCTAGATATACCAATTCCGACGTCTGGTGCTTGTTTGGAGTGCGCTCCAACACCCGGGGTGGTGCTGTAGGTTTTTCTGGGTTTCCCTATAGCTGAAAAGTGAATACGCCACCAAAAAATCAGTAGGTCGCCCCGGAGTGGCAAATAATAATAATATCCGTCTTCTACCCGCACAGACTGTGGCTTTGGGTACACTCTATGAGTGTTTATTATTATTATTATTATTTTCCATAAGAAAAATCCCAGTCAGGCCCTATCCCTGGAGCCTTGATACATCCGGAGGGCGCGCTGGTGTGTCATTCATCCTAGTAAACATCTCCCCACATCCGTGGTGTGAGAGATGACTGGGTCCAAGAATAATGGGCTCTGAGTAAACGGAGTGAACCTTCTGCATTCTTTCGGCTAGGTTTTCTGCTGCATCACGGCAAGCCAGTATGATTGTTAGATTCGAGAGCAGCGTGTCCATCATTCCACCAAGCATCCCTATGATCAGAACCACCATTTTGACAAAATGGTTTGGGTAAAGCCTGCGGATTTCGAAGAGTAAGACTCGATATTTTGTCCGTTTTTCCTCCTCTTTTCGGACGATGTTCGTTTCGCCAGGAGCAGAAAACTGTATGACGAAAATCGTCCTACTTTGATGGTCGAGGAGGACTATAGTCTAGTTCCTAAATTGTAGATAGTGACTATTCGTTCATTTTCTGGTTTTTACGGGATTTGAAAGTGCGGAGGGGATGTACGAAAGTGGCAAAGTGAAACTTAATTTGAAGCCAAAGTACCTAGCTTACTTCTGTTCTATTTTTTGACCTGCTTCATATGAATTATGAACCGTACAACCGTTCATCACTTTCTAGATTCAGTACTTCTGATCTCCATAACGGACTCAATGTCCCCCGGAGCATATGGCAACACCGGTCTCTCGTCAATACTATGAGAGTGTCGTAAGTGGTAGTACAACACTCGTGGAGCCGCATGATACCTATGGATAAAGGATGAGATCGCATTAGCTGGATAGCAAATGCATTATGGTCTTAGCTGCCCCACGACACAGTCTGCATCTAGTGTCAGGACCTCTATACCCATCACGTAACTATACGGTAGCTCAAAAGTCCGCGGCCTCCCTGTTTTCTGGGAAATAATAACCGCGGAATAGACGATTTAGGATGCAAGCTCCTATGAAGATGCATAATTTTTTACATTGTTGTCGCAGCTCTTCTTGAGTCCACTTCATTACTACAAAGGAGTAAAGTAGAATCGGAACGACAAGTATATTATAGTTGCAGCAATTTTGTTCTTTCTCGACAGTTTTGATGACCAGATCTGTCGAACCCTACGCTGGGACTTGCCACGGAGAGAGTTTTTAACAGTAGTTACCTCTTGGGAGTGGCGTTGTTCCACCCCTAGGTACGTATTACGTCTCTCCAGAATCCAGGTGATGTAGGATGCTTCCGTCTACGAGCTGAACGTCCTCTCCGTATTCCTCGCAGCACATTTATCTCTTGTACCACCCTCGAGAACCGATGAAGATTCTTAGGCATATAGTGTGAGGTCATCCATATGAAACAGTGCAACGTACAATGGCATTAGTAAGATGCAGAAGAGAAGAGGGCTAAGGGACTCTCCTCGAAACACGCCCCTTCCAAAGATAACATGTTTGGACTCTGACTTGATCAGATGTTATAGTGAAGCAAGTCAGCTGTTCAATGCATCTAACTAGGTATTTGATCGGATACCACAAGGCATCTGAGCAAATGCATGATGCGAGCTCACGCGATTTATCAAATGCCTTGTGATAGTCGATCCGCAGGCCATTAAAAGGTTACGCTTATACTGAGTCCTGCGTAATGCATCTGTCGATCAGCAGGTTCTCTTTGCAGACAGCGACCCCTTTCTTTGACACTTTTTGCTATGAGGTAGCATTATTAGTATTATTATTATATTGATTATAGTAATATGAATTTACGATACAAATAAAGAACTATATTTTACCTACTACCAATAATGTTAATTATTTACTCAAAGTAAGTTAATATTCCTTTTCTTGCATCTGAAAAGTGAATACGCCATCAAAAAATCAGTAAGTCGCCCCGAAGCGGCAAATAATAATAACGTCCGTTTTCTAACCGCACAGGCTATGCATGCCTTTGGGTACACTCTACGAGTGTTTATTTTTATTATTATATTGATTATAGTAGTGGAATTTACGTTAAAAATAAAGTACAATATTTTACCTACTACCAACGATGTTAATTATTTACTCAAAGTAAGTTAATATTCCTGAAATTAATTATATTTGCGTTGCAAAGGTTGGAAGTACATCCGGTTTGTTGATTTATTGTGTCTCAATTGTCACTCATGCATTCTGCAAACTGTCAACTTGGACGCGTTCATTTCAATTTAGTCAAATTTCTATGACATGAGTTGCGACCACGAAAGTATAGATTCAGACATAGAACTTGCGGATAATGAAGCAATTTAAACCCTAGATATGAAAATAAATTTCTAATGACAATTTTTTTTTCAAATTCACCGCCCTAGTGCGGTAAGTAAAGTATTTTACGAAATTCATGTAGGATCGTTATGTTTGACATCACATATTGGTAGCAGGTGAACCAATTAAATTAAGTCACCGTTCGAAACGATTATAATCTAACACCCATATCGTTTTCAATTATAAGACCACAACATTTATTTCGAATTGAGATACAAAGAAAATTGATTAAAACCGAATGAGGTTCAACCTGGTATTAAATAAAGGGAGAAGAGGTACATTATGGTAACCGTATCATTTGAATTATTTCAATAATCGAATTTTTGGCGGAGGTGGGAGTCCAGTAATGAATACCTTTTTCTGATTTGAGAAGTGGCCCACTTCTTCGTGAACTCAACGTAACATTATGTATTAGCGGTGTTATGTTTAACAGAATGTTCGATGATCATTTGTAGACTGATGCCTTTTTTGTGGATTTAGAAGCCAGCCTTCTACCCGATACCTTCCTCACACTCTGCGGGTTCAGAACGATGCTTCCAAAGTGCGCTTTCCATACTCTTGCCACTGCTGGGCATTCCGTGAGAATATGGGTTGCTGACTCCTCATCGTCCAACCACCACTTGCATTTAGTAACATCAATGGTACATTCGATGTTGAGGTGCTTGTTTATATGACAGTATCACATCAGGAGCCCTATATAACAGTATTCTAATTTTCCCTCTGATAACGCTTGCTGCTACTTTAAAAATCAGAATCGGTATATGATCGATCTATAGAGTGTCCATGAAAACTTGGGGACGCATACATCAGTCAGTTGAACGCGTGTAGTCCTCTTTCGACGTTTTTTTTTTCTATGCTAGTCTGGTGGGGATATCGTATATAACACAAATGGTATAGAACTAAAAATAATAATAATAATAATACCCTCGTAAACACTCATAGGGTGTACCCAAAGGCATAGCCTGTGCGTGTAGAGTACGGCTATTATGATTATTTACCGTGGCGCGCTGGGCAACTGATTTTTGCTGAACGGACAAACCCAAACTCTGTCACCGAGTTGGAACCCGTTCAGCAAAAAGCCCACGTTGAAGCTGCGGAGAGTGAGAGTCTTCTGCAGCTACATAAGGATAAGCCAATGCATGGGGTCTTCTTCAAGACCTTGGCTTACCCAGAAACCTGACCTTTGCATTTCTCGGGTCAAGTGGGCTGAAGTCGGACACCGAGGCCGGGGGATTCATAATGGCCTGCCAGGATGATGTCTTCAACACCTTCGTCTATCGTATAGTCGCGTGATGCATAGCCTGAGCGTGTAGAGTACGGCTATTATTGGTGACGTATTCACTTTCTAGCTGTAGGAAAACTCAGAAAACCTACAACACCACCTTGGTTCAAGCATGCAAGCACCAGACGTCGGACTTGGCATCTAGACACATTACATCGCCTATCGACTCCAATGAAATTGTAAAAAAAATTCTCGTTTCCAGGATTCGAACCTGGCCAAATGTAAGCAGAAGTTTCAAAGGGGGCATCTATAACCGACTTGATACATATACTATGCAACTCATCCTGTCACTATCCGGTAATCAGATCTAACGTCAAAAACCACTTCAAGAAAAACGATAAATTTGATTTTTGGAGGTGAATAGCTGTTCTTTTCTGTGGCGCACGCTAATTCAATTGACAGGATTGTTTCTGAGACTGAAGCCGTTCGATCAGATAGTTGTTTGTCCCATATAGGGACAGAGAAGTATGTCATAACTAACAAGAAAATGTTACCTCATCTAATGAGCAGTATATATGAGATAAAGTTTTTCGTTACCCGATCAATATGAAAACAATATTTTTGTGTTGGATAGTTTCATTTCAGAGAACCCAAAGACGCATCAAAATTGTTCATCCATTGTTTACAATTTGATACTTTTCTTACTATAACTGAAGCTGATCCAAAAAATAAAACTACTCCACTCTCAAAACAGTATATTATGTAACAAGTTATACACGTCCCTTTATAATGGGTAACGAATATTTTCAGCACGAACGCAGCGAAGAGTGAAGCTGTGATTAATCGATCATTTAGCGTGGTATATATCCTTATTCTAAATGTCATTTAGTTATATGAACAGAACTTTTTTTTCATATATGTTACTAACTTTTTTTTGGATTATTTCATGGTTTCATTATTTCTGCTCTCATTTTGTTCTCCTTGAAATATTATATTTGTGTCCATATTATCTACATATATTGAATGGCCATTTATTAAAAACACTTATTTTATTTTTTTGATCACCGTGCATAACATTACACGTAGAGGACGTTTTCCCTAGCTCGCACAAGTCACCCGAAGACTCCCGAGGATGGCTCACAAGGGTTCAGCCGGTTGGCGGCAATATCAATTTTAATCATTTTAACAACAATTCTTATTAAGTATAACGATTTCGAGACCGGCCCTGATCATCCAATTAATAATGCATACTCGAAATGTAAACAAGTTCTCGGCTGACAAACACATGAGTCCCGCGTGGAAAAAGCGCGAACGTTCTAAGAAATCGAAGTTTCGAGAGAGAGCCATCTAGATGAATCGTTCTGTGGACTCGATTTATCGAGAACTGTAAATGCGACTATATAAGCCGCTGAGTATTAGATGGCGGGATAGTCAGAGAGATAGCCGCCGAGAGTTACAAATATAGTTCCAAAGTTGGCAGATAGAGGGTGACAGTAAAGATAAATAAAAATAGTGACATGTGATATAAAGTATTGTTTAAGACGTGTGTAAATAAATGGACAAAATTAGTTTAGTGCAGTTTTACTACAGTATATTCGACTAGGTTTTTATGAATTATTTGATCATTTTTATGAATATTAGGTCTTTGTTGCGATTTTTTACAAGTAGATACCGCATTTTAATTTTCAAAAACTTTCCTGAAATATCAAATAGGCATAATTAAAAATAACAAACATAAGATAAACGTTACTGTATAACGAAAATTCGATAAAGTAAAATAATAACTGATATTGAATGAACCATACATATAATTACAGATTTTTGAGACCTGTTGTTCATCGTCACTACTATGTAGCCGAATACAATATTAATAATAATCAGCACTGTCAGGGAAGAACAAAGTTGCTGCAACTAATATGCTTGCCGTTCCGATCCCACTCTACTCGTATATGGAGTAATGGAATGGACTTCAGAAGAGCTGCTACAGCACGACATAAAATCATCCATCCCCTTAATCTAAATCTTTCGTTCCACAGCTATACTTCCTCAGAAAAAAGGGGGGCCGTGGACTTTTGATTTTGGAGTGTCTCTATAGCAGAATGGTAGATACCCTTCTTTGCATGGTCTGCGACTATGAAAAAGCAAAGATCGAACGATTTTTTTCTAAGTAAGCAGCCCGTGCAGCAGATGAACTAAACGAAAAACAAGACTACACTAAACGGGGTGACCCAAACTATATCACCGAGTTGGAACCCGTTCAGAAGAAAGTTCACATAAAGTCTGCGGAGACTGAGGTACTCTTCAAGAACATCGATGATCAGATGAGAATACTCCCTCATAAAAACACGTCTATTATCACTTACAATTGCGCTATGGGGCGACTTCACATTTCAGCTTTAGTTGGAACGCATTCCAAGCATTAGACGTGTAAAACTTGAATATGCACCAGAGTTACTGGAACATATACTAATGTAGGTATATATACGTTTTCTCGCCGGCGGCACAGGAAATATTATTCCTTCATTTCTTGCAGATTGCATATTGGATACCTATACAGCACAGTAAGTATATACTACTTATACGTAAGTAGGATTGTGGAATTTTTTTGAATAAAACGGCTGTTGGAAACGCCATTTTTTCCTCAAAATTTCAGTTCACGCAATACACCAATTTAAGTATTCAAGAAAAATATTGTCTAATAGTCATCAAGGAATGAATAATGGAAAAAAATTTGCAGATTGAGTCAATTTTTGAGAAATTTGCATAAGTACCTACGCATGTTCTATAGATCCAAAACCTACAAAAGTCTAAAAGTGAACAAAGAAATTTCAAATGCCCCGAAATGCACTTCGTTTGTCTTCTCTTTTTTGATAAATGATAAACTTTTTCCTCCAAAAGTTGTAAATGTTATAAAAAAAATCTAATTTATATTAAGGCGGACTCTTTCCTTTCCATTGAATCGTGACTAGCTACCATGGTTTCACGCATTTTTGAAAATACATCACAATACTTATCCGGCGGCGCTGATGAAATTAAAATTTATTTCAGTAGTTCGTAACGATGAATTAACTGCTGCAGAAAGAAGAGCATTTAATGATGACGTATGAGTGAAGCCTGTGGCTCATGGTCAAATAGTTTTACTGCTTTGAATTTCCCAAAACTTTGGAAATGCAGTTTAATCAAACTAGTTGACCGTGAGCCATGCGGGCTTAACTTTGACAGAGATAAAATTCCATTCATTTCGACATTTTTCCTTCAATAAGAGAAAAACTTTCATAAGATCGTGGGTCGAGCAATTTTGTTTGAGATCAGTTTTTCTTGTTAAACTACTGATTGACAACATCATTTTGTTGAAGGTTCATCAGATAAATAAACTCAAAAAACATTTAATGATGACGCCTGAGTCACTTTGACAGCGATAAAAAATTTGCATCCATTTTCATCGCGATAAAAATGCCTGTTCCTCAAATCTGATAAGACAACCGTCACTTCAATTTACCTCTTGTCAGTTATGAGTAAGTATATGAGTCGAAATGTCGTCAAATAGACAATAAATAAATATAGGTACCTGTTGTTTTTTAATGACTGCTCCTTCAAATAATCGTTTCAATGAATTTTATTAATATTCTAGAACATTTGTAGGTATATTGTCGTTGATTTATCTTTCCAAAAAACCTAGAATTCGATAAATTTCTTCAACTCAAAATATTTCCTTCGGTAAACTAACAGACAAAATTGCTTGACTTACGGTATCGCAATTTCTTCATGTCAGTTTTTCTTGTAAAATTACTGATTTGCAAAAGTATTTCGTCAATAAACGAAATTTATCTGATTAAAAAAAGATCTTGTGTTTTTACTGTAGGTAATTATCCATTTCTTGTTTACATCTTCAGGTTAAGAGGGCAAAGTCAGAATCAAAAATGGAAAGGATAACTGGTTTAATATTTGGTAGGTATATATGAGCATATTCTATCAAATTTAAAGAAGTTGAAAGCTTCTGGAAAAAATTTCCAAGCGGAACTCATCAAGATAATTCAATAACGTTGGCTGTGGAAAGAGAAAATACCTACTGGGTGAGTAACGTTGAATTAATTTTTTAATATATCTGTAGGTACCAAAGGATCTAGTACGTATACATAGATAAATAATATATGGTGAGTTCACGAGATAGTGAGAAAAATGGTGGAGAGCGATTATTTCAGCACTTATAGGTATTCCGTAAATTCAGTCACCTACCTAAAAAATCTGCTGGAGCAGTCCCAAATCCGGCTGTGGCTGTAAGATGACCAAAATGAACCGATGGTTGCTGCATGACGATCGGTCGTTGTAGGGAGGTCATTTGTTTCGGTCTGGGAGCTAAGATACTATCAATGGTGAATAACGAGCTGCTACTACCGCTGTTAGAAGTAGATGGTCCCACTGACGGCTCCCTCAACTTATTGTTGAACACTGGTTTGAAACCTTCACCTAAGAAAACGTTTCCCAAAAAATGCGGTGGCACTAAAACATTGTTTTTCTGTTGCGAAGTCTCTACCATTTTGATATCTTCCTCGGCAAAATCTTCTTCGCACCAATCCAAATCACTGTCACGCTTATCCAAAGAAGCCAGCGTGGATAATTCTTTTCCAACTTCACAATCAGTCTTTAACCATCACCAGGGTTCGTGTTAGACGAAATAAAGCTATGAGTGATAACTGCCGGCAATAATGATAGTCCGCCACGCCTTGCGCGTCGTTATTGGTAGCGGAGGATGGCCTCCGACCAATCGGCAATCCCTCTCGTAATGCGAAGCATTCAACTGTTCAAGGGGTAAGAGTTTCGCTGTGTGTCATGCTAAATGGTACAAATAGAGCTGTCACAGTGAAATCAGATATGTATTAGGGGTGTTTTGTGTATAGCCAGCCTGCTTTATTATTGTCATCGTATTTGTTCGACAATCTTTCCTCTCATGATGCGTGTCGACAGGGGGTGTTTCAGTCTAATCGGGTGTTATTCAAATTAAGGACATTATTAAATCATGCATCGGTATTAAACGATAGTTGAATGAAAAACCTTTAAACCGTACAATTTATGCTATTGATAGGCATATAATTCCATCATAAAACAAACCTATATTTACGAGTAGAAATGTCAATTGGAGTACCTAATTAGAAAGAAAACCTAATCTGAATATATGCGTACCTAACTCATTTTTCGTAGATACAAATTCCAAATGAAGATATAAATGGCCGGCCATCAACTTACCAAAGGAAGAATTTTCAAAAAATAACTTTACTGATAAAAGGTATTGTTAGATGATAAACAGATACTTATAATATAGTATTTTACGTAGCTTGTCTTTAAGAAATCATGAAATGTTCTGATTTCTTGTACCCATTAGGACCTCCGATCCTAGAGTTTGAATAGGGTGTTTCCGAAAAAAAAAGGTTCAAAAATTATATTTTTTTTTGTTCTGATACAGGAAAATACTGTGATGTCCAGAGAGCATTGTGAATTATATTACTTATATTTTTCAGTAGACATTAGATAGGTAGTTTTTTTCCACCAATCACATGAATGATTTTTATCATTCAATTTGAAATTATAAAAAAAAATTATTTTATGTATTGGCCTACTGCATTTATAAGGGCAGTTTGTTCAAACAACCAGAAAAAACTATATCACTCCAATCCAAAAAGTTTCGAAAAATATCAAATGGAAAACTTGTTTTTTTTGTTTGTATTTTTTCGTCCCACAATTTTTCGATTGATTCAAATTTTGAAATATTGAGAAAGACTAGTTGAAGTCGGTATAATGCACTAATATTTTTCAACCATGCAAAAATATTTCTGAATATTAAAAGAAATATAAAATCTAGTTATATGCCAAAACAAGCATGTCAGAATAATTGATGTATTGTGGCTTTAGTTCTGAAATTTTCAATTTATATTGGATGGGTTTTGAAGCAAATTTCATAGCTGAACTCCCCCTTTTCATCATACTTCATTTTGTTATGTTGACTACAATATGTAATGATTTATTACTCATGATGAATAAAGTCATATTATCAGTGGCGTAGCTAGGTAAAAAAGGTTCTTGTGCGAAAAAAATTGGGGCCCTAACTGAACTCGTTAGGTTTTATCAAATGAAAAAAAATAATATTAAAAAGTGTATAAAGCTACTTTATCGTTATTTCTTTAACGCACTGCAGGGCATAGCATAGCGAAGCAAAGTTATTGCTAAGTATGTAATATAATATGTAACGTAGTTTGTGGTAGGTAGTGAATAATAATAAAAAAAATTAACATCAGTAAAAGTAGAATTTAATTAATATGATATCAAGTATATAGATATTAGCAATAAAAAGAAGTAGATAAAAATCAAATGATTTATATTATGATTGGATCTGTTTACTGACAGAAATTAACAACTATTCTATATACAGACAAAACAGTAACAATTTAGTTTATAGTCTTTACCTAGCTCTAGTTTTCGCACTATTCCTCAAATATTTTTTTATTATTTTCAATTGGCTGAAAGATCTTCCAGCTGTTGCAGACGTGACAGGAATTATATAAAATAATAATATTGCTTTAAAGACTTCCGTGAGGTCGCATTCTTACACTCCATATTCAGTTATTATTTTTTGGCATAATTGGTTGACAGTCCATGCCTGAGACATATCAGACATTAAGAAACTGAAGGGAAAAATTGGGCCGAATATATCAGAATATTTAAATGCCTTTTAACTTGGTGACATGCGTAAGGCTAAGTTGCTATACTCAACTCGTTATTATTATGTTCTGAAGGTGTGAGATATTTTCGCGAGGTCAGTTCGAGGTTGTTGGTCGGGGTCCCCAAACTTAGGGGGCCCTGCATGGTACACTGCATCATCTAGCCCTTCGATAGCTACGCCACTGCATATTATTATCATTTCCAAATCATAGACCAAAAACGTTTGCGAATTCATTTGTTCCCTGCAGTCAGTATAGCATAAGTACTTCTAGCTCATGAGCAACTAAATGAGTGATGATTAATTTTCGAATAAGCATTAGGAGAACATAAATTATTAAAATTGAATGAGCCACCATTTGATAGGGAGAAGGATTTGGAATTCAGGTGAGTGCCATAAACTCATCCGAAATGTCCTTTTGTATATTGAGATTTCAATTAATAAAGCTAACTTTGCTATGAAAAATCGAAACTAGAGGCATTTTTTTTTAGTTAAGTAATAACCCATAGGTCATATGATTATAAAATGATTTTTCAACATATTTGTATTTTTTTGAAAATATCTGAAAAACATTTTTGAACGGAAAACACCCTTCCAACATATTCATATATTAGACGTGTTATAAGACGTTTGTGGAGCTATTTTACTTGATTTGAAATAGAAAAGATAACAGAAATTTTACAAAATACACAATAAGCAACGATAACTATACTGCCCTCCCATGTACAAACCTCGCATCTCCAGAAAAGTCGAAAATGGAGATATGTACAGACCTATGGATTTATTATGACTGATACCTACTAGTTTTTAACTAAAATAAATAAACTACACTTTTACAATTTTTGTAATTTTTATCGGGAAAAATTGTTTTCCCTTAAACGCCAATGTATGCCGAAGAACTAAGAATGAACACCGTTTTGGCACATCGCTAAGAAAAATCCCCTCATTCGACCAACACATGCGAGGTTTTGACTGGTCATAATGAAAGTACGGGGTTCTGACTTGGTTTCGTTAGCAGCGACCTATTGATACGGAGATTAAACTGAGGAAACTTCCATAATTTCTAATCAATAGCAGTGCCAAAGCGATGTATGTCAGTAGTGTTCAATCATACTAATTTGAATTAGTATTGTATGAAATTCAGTTACTTAGTATTACTGGAGGTACAGCTCAAATTAATAATAATACTTCAAAATCATTGGTGACCAGAATTGTTACCTAGATATTTAACTAACCAGGTTGAAAGGATTTTTTGATTCCATTGGGTCGAACTACCTGATGATTGGCAGGGGCCATAAAACCGGTACGGAGATGTTTCCCCAATTAAGTCGAAAAATCATTTCAGCTTTGATATTTAAAATGCATTGAAAAGTAGTTCTTGTAGAAAACGCTGCCAAGTATTAGACATATATAATTCAACGATCGTAGGGGGCAGCAGTTATTTTCTGTTGAATACTTGCCGACGACCACACCTATTGTATAGTTTTTTTTTCGGAATATTGGATTACGTAATCTACTATTTTTCATAATTCGTTTGATGGTCTTCCGTCAAGTAGTGTCGCTCCTCTTCATGACAAGTTTTTGAGTCATACCTATACTTTATTATGTGATTTCTACCAAAGAATATTAGATATTTGAATGTCGGTATCAGATTATCGGTTTATGGTAGGTATTTGACTATAATATTACAAAAATATTGAATCTACTGAATCACCCAATAACTTCTATTGAAAGGAATAAGAAAAGTATACAAATTGCTCTCAATACACCAAAAATGATGTTGTTTAGGCAACAATGTCAAACTTAGCAACGTCACTCCGCTGTGGGGTTCTACCGGAACACGTATATGTTCATGTTTAGGTATTCTCAGTCAATATTTGATTTTTTTTTTTTTGAAAAATCGATGTCTTTGACCGCAGTTACCCTAATCCTACCAATATTCAAGAAATAAATACAATGCTTTGACAACAGACAACCTAAATATCTTTGATTGCAGATTTCTCGATTTCACTTCGGATGGAGATACGGGGGTTTGTATATAATAGGAGAGGAGGGCAGTATAAGGCTCAGTGTTTCAATTTATATCTATTCAGACTATACAGTACCACAAATTTCCATTGTTGAATCTTGATCTTGGGTAAAATACAATTATTGAATATGTCAGCAAACTGTGTCAAATGCGCAAAAACTGTAAATGAAAGAACGACAGGCCTAAAGTGTAATGTTTGTTTAAAACGTTTTCATTATAAATGCATAAAGAATGTCTGAAGAGCAAATCGCCTTGTTTACAAGTAACTATACAAGGAAATTTTTATGAGTGCGTGGACTGCTGAAAACTCATAGGCAGAGAACCATCAGATGCTTCAATTATTGTCAACACTAAATTCAGGCGATAAAAAGGATTCCACTGCACTATGTAGAGGTTTTGCAGGAATAAATCAGAGGCATCAAGTAGAATAAATAATCTGATAATGCTGAAACCATCATTCCTGAAATATCGGAAAGACAACGGTACTTTCACAGAGAAAAAAAAAACACTAATCATTCAAGAAATTAACGTGCTACCAAAAGTTAAGCAAAAGTTTACGATACATTTTCGTCAAAACTATTTATCTAATTTGGACGTTGTTTTTTTTAATGACATGTTATTTCCTTCTGAACGTTGGTGTGTTAACTGTATGCGTATAAAAACCACTATTTTTAAATACCCGGGTGTAGCAATGATAGCGTGATTCTTTCATAAAATATGTAACACTCTGTAGAGTGTAACAGTTACATAATCAAGTTGAAACTAAACTTAGATTTTAGCCATTTTTTAACATTTTCTTTTTTGATTCACTTCATTATCCTTCTTAATACTGGAGAAACTCCATTTTATAGCATGACATGATTTTATTGAATTCAATTAGCATTATCAGCACGTAAGTAGTAGGGTGTATCAAGACATCTTAGTAGCAGGGTATGGAATTACAAAGAGTACCAGTAATTGTCAAATAGTCATAGTGTCAGTGTAAGTCCTTACGTATTTTTTTGAAAATTCTTTCAACGAATATGCAACGAGAAACACGAAATCTTACATGCGAAGAATGTGCTCAAAGTATTATTGTTTGATGAAGGTTGGAATTACCGAAAAATTGGTGAAGGATTTCAGTTAGTCACACAACCGTGTGACTAATACTTTCAGCATTAAAACAACGTTTTGTAACAGCTCGGACACTTCAAACTCAGCTTCGAGATGCTAATGGTTTATAAGTTTATACAGAAACTATTCGTCAGCGAGTAAGGGAACATAATTTGAGACCTAGAATTGCTGCTTGGAGAGCGGGGCTAAATTTTGCCATTGAACATCGTAACTGGTTAGAGGCTGAATGGCAACTTGTAATATATACGGATGAGTCCCGATTTTGTTTGTACAACAATGACAGGTCTATGCGTGTATATCGATGCCCTAACGAACGGTATGCTCAGTGTAATTTCTCATATACCACATTATTCGAAAGAGGATCTGTGACGGTATGGGAAGGCATTTCTTCGACTGGTCGTACGGAACTTGTGAACATTAATGGAAGCCTTACAGCTGAAAGGTATATATTGGGGAATTTAGAACCACATCTAATGCCATTTGCGCCATATTTATGGCAAAGATCACGCCGCCCGAGTTCTGAGGAATTATCTAGAGAAAGTCGGTATCGCTACCATGGTATGACCAGATCGGAGCCCGGATTTAAATCTCATAGAGAATCTCTGGGATATTCTTCTGAGAAGATTAATAGAGGAACGTAACTTGGATACTTTGGAAGACGTACGGCAGAGACTGATTGCAATTTGGAAAGACCTGGACCAAAATGACAAGGTCTCTTAATTTCAACATGAGCCGTCGTTGCCAAGAAGTTATTCGTGCCAGTGGTGGAAATACTCGCTACTGCCACTATCGTTTAACTTGTTTCATTTATTTCGTTTCTTCGTTGTTAAATTTGGATCTTCATTTTCCATAAAATCATGTTTTGCTATAAAATGGTGTTTCTTGGGAAATAGGAAAGACAATGAAGTGAATCAAAAAAGAAAATGTTGAAAAAAAAATGAGGCTAAGGTAAAAGTTTAATTCTAATTTGGTAATGTAACTGTTACACTCTAGAAGGTGTTACAATTTTATGAAAAAAAACACGGTATCATTGCTACATCCGGTATTTATAAAATAGAGGGTTTTATGCGCATACCGTTCACACATTAACATTCAGGAGAAAATTACATGTCATTCAAAAAAACTCCTAATCGGACAAGTGGTTTTGAAGAAAATGTATCTAACACTTTTGCTTAATTTTTGGTGGTGCGTTAATTTCTTGGGGAAGTATGTGTATAGGACGAATAAACAAGTTGATTACCATAGAAAAATATGTGTTCCTGAAAATTATCACCTACCACTATTAACCCATTTTGATATATTTCAGATTAATACTCATACATCCTCTCGTCATTAGTGTAACTATTATTTTCTTGAATCGTTTTCTCTGAGTAGTCTACTATTGTACTCTAAATGAATAAAAATTGCCTGATAAAAAAGTATAGGTACTTTAAACCATTTCGAGAAATGAAATAATGGAATAATTTTCTCCAATTCTTTCACAATAGTTCTCGAAATAGGAACTCGATTATTTTATGTTTCTATATGGTGTAAAATAGGAATAGTCACAAACAATTTGTACCCAATAACAACAAAAAACAGTTGAAAATGACCACATATTCTCAATCTCTGGAAAACTATTAGTGAATACACCAATAACGAGGATTTCATTATTATAAACACATAGCAAATATAGATATGATGCCCGCAACAAGCACACCCCTGACCAATATACACTACATGAAAGAATCCAATCAAATGACACCACGGGGCTTGCTCTGTTCAAACCGTTTCCGAACATGAAGAATGTCACGAAAACTATTGATAACTACCCCAATCGACTTAACTAAAGGTGTTAATGAGATGGCTAAGACCAAGTAAAATTATTTCAAATTACTGATTCAATAACGGTAGGTATCAGTATTCCTCCAATGAGTTTAGTGTGCGTTTACAGAACGTGAAAAATATTTCGATTCGCTAAGTATTTTGATGAGTAGGTGAACACTTTCAGAAACATTTATAAACAGGACGATGATAGAGAGGACACCGATTTGAAATGTAAGAAATAATTGTACTAAGGCAATATAAAAACGTTCAGTCATCTCCAATCAGAGTCATTCTGAATAAACGAGATGTCAATATGGTATTGAAAAATACACATTAACATTAGTACCGATAAGACAATTCTTCAACGTGAATATTTGAAAAATGTTATTTTGCAACTTAACGAACGGAAACAAAATAGCGAGGATGACGTATATCTAATATATATTCATAAGGCGTTCCTAATATGAAATGTAAAGTAACGAAAAATTTTACCAACTTTTAACTTTCTGCGGTGCGTTAATTTTCATGCCATAAGTACCTTACCTTGCGGTTTATCATGAACGTGCCTACACGATTCCAATAATTTATCCTTACGTTTATATGAACTAGGCCTTAGGTGATGTACTGGAACGGCTGTATCTGTAAATATCTGTGATGGTGTTAGTTGGTGATATCAATATTAATTTATTGAACTGTGACTCTCGCGATATACTCAATAATTATACACTGACCTAATAGTTTCTAGTTTCGATATGTGTCTAATGGTTAAAAAACAACTCTGAATCTCTGATCGATATTATTCAATAAGGATGGAATGGTAAGAAATACCTAATGTTGCACTTGATATAAATGGTATCACTTGATAGAATATTGCGATATTGACTTCAAAGGTGAAAATATTCCTGATGACTTAATTTTTTATTGAAATTTAGAAATTTCAATCGCATAATTTTTTTCCAATAACTTACCATAGGGTGAGATTATGACATTGTAAGATATCAATTCCAAAGTAACTTTTCTCAATGAATGTATCACAATACTTTTTGACAAATATGCTCTTATTTGCCTGTCCATATATAACATATAATATTTAATTGATGACAGAAGAAGATAAACATCTGAAAGAAAGAACACCAGAAGCGAGAAACTTGAGCAGTAAAACGGAAACAAAAACAACATAACTCCAAAATATCATGAAAAATTTGGCTGATTGGGGTGTTACTAGAAAATCGTACCCACTGATGCCAATTATACTACTACCGGAAGAAATCAATGACTATGTTTCAAATATGTCTGGAGGACATTCAGTAGTTAATGATGATACTCTTTCATTCTACGATAGTAATGAATTGAACGTTAATGTGAACTTTTCTCGCACCAAGATATGTACTCAATGATGATATTTTGATAGCTATCAAACAGATGAAATCTTATATGTTAGAAATTGACAATATAAACATGAATATAATTTATTTAGTGAAACCTTGCTGTATCGATGAAGTTAAACATATTTTCAACGAATCTTTCATACAGGATATTCCAGATGTTTGGATGGTTGCTTACAGAATTCTCAATCCGAAAAAAAACACCTACCACATTCAGTGATCTGCGCCCTATTAGCATTCTGCCGTCAGTCTCTAAAATATTCGACTAAAATGTTTCCTGTTAAGTGAAAACTTTTCTGGAAGAAAACTGAATACTTCCATACGACCAGTCTGCGGGTTTCGCCGGAAACATAGAACACAGACTGTCCTCGATCAAAAAAAATCTTTCTAACTAGTTTATTTTGATTTGCTAATTGACAAACTGAAGTTCATAGGATTCGATGAAAGTTCTCTGAAATGAATCTATATCTTACAGGCCGATCACAAAGGGTCAAAACTGATAACTATTTATCACTGAAGGAATCCTCTCCAGGGAAGCATTTTAGGGCCCTTCTTCAGTATTTATTTTTGATTATGTCTCTTCATTGTCAGGTACAATCTATTTGTATACAGTTATATTTGTCTTCCCATAACACTGATACAGAAATCCCTGTAGAAATTTAGATATGCATAAAACATTCCTATACTCATCATGGCCTGAAAATCGATTCAAACAAATCTGTGGCTTCATTGATAGCGTCTCAAATGAGAGAAAAAAATTAATTCCCAACAAATTTTAGGCCCATTCACACTGATAAAAATTTCGACGTAACCATAAAGTGATAGCTCCTTAACTCTGATTTTGTTTTTGTCTACCGAAAAGGCTAATGAGTTTCGTATTCGACGAAATACAGAAAAATAATAACCTATAACTGTTTGTGATAATGCACAGGGTACTACAATTATAAAAATATATCAAAATGTACTTTTCAAATAGATATGGCTATGACTTAATTTTTCTAAAAAATGTGTTACTGTATTCCTCGTATAAATCAACGATGTGTGAATTGTTCATTTTTAGTTCAAACAGTTGCAGAGGCTTCTACAAAGAATACAATTTTCTTAGAAACAGTTTTCAATTTCAATCAAAAAATCTGCAAGATATTGTATAATGAAGGAAAAACCCACTTTCCAATATATAAATCTACGGTATACACTGTCCTCCAAAAACTTGGCAAGTAATGCTTTGAAAAATATGAGGAATGCCTTTTTTCCATTTTTTTATTAATCGATTGAACTAGCCCTATTAATTTGATTTTCAAATATTTTAAAATTGTTTGGGTTTTTGAACGTTCAATTGCAACTTTTGATTTCTGTCATTTTTATAATATTTACGACATTTTTTTTATGTATCTAATATATGATAATTTTTATACATCTAATATATAATAATTTTTATATATCCAAGTCAACTTCGACAATTATTATCTTATACCACTACCTTCATTATACCACTGAGTGTAAATTACTGAATATCGACGAGAACATGTTCTTTAAGAAAATGAGAAAATCCTCCCAATTATCTGTTGTATTCGATGCAAAGTTGATGTACTTTTTAGCAGTTAGGACAGAAATTAATTTTTCTGTCGAACTCGTATTGACATATTGTCTCTTCAATGTTCTTGAATGCAAATGAAATCGACAATTAATGACCTCTATTAATTACCAATTTGTCATTAATGCATTATTTTTCGAAATCAACCATTGATGACATCTATTAATGTTCGATTTCGTACCGCAGCTATAATGTTGATATAAATGTATACGAATAATTGAAAAACTATCATTAATGTTCAATAGAGTTTATATCTACTATTTATTTCATGCAAGAATTTTAAAGCGATTACATTTTTTCAATAATGCAAAGGGTCCTAAATTTGGTTAGATATGAAAAGTTCTTCTATGATGAAGAAATATTCATCTTGAATACCTACTTAACCATGCATCAAACAGAACAGAACTTTGAAACGGTTTTCTCATTTTCTTAAAGAAAATCATGTTTTAATCAATATTCGGTTTTTAAATCTCAGTGGCATGGTGAAGCTGTGGTATAAAATAGTGTTTGTCAAAGTTACAATTTTTTAAATATAACAAACATTTCGTAAACGATAGAAAATGGCAGATATCAATTGTTGCAATAAACGAAAATTGAAATGTATATGCAAAATCGGAATAATAACATATGAGCCTACTTCAAGTGCTTATTTTAAAATAAATCATTATTAAAAATGTTTCCTGTATGATGCCAATTCTTTGAAAGGCACTTTGTATAATAGGTACACCTATATATATTACCTTCGTAATATATCAAAAATTATAGTTTATCTCAAGGGAAATAAACATTTTGTACTAGAAATTGGCTCATACTGTCCCAGTAATGAACTCATGGAACTTGAATTACAGTTTAAATTAAGGATACCAATATCGGAACACACTATATCTGAACAAGTTTCTGAAGAGCATATCAGTTTCACGTGTACGAATTGTCGGAAGAATAATTATAGGTAGGTCATTTCATGGTTGACCACCAGGTATAAGAAAGCCTCAGCCACCATCTGTGTGGGATAAAAATTACAATAATCGCCTATTGAATAATAAAAACTTACCATTATATTGTACAGTGTATTAACAGGATTTATGCGGAAAAATTATTAACTCATAAGATCTCATAATGGATAAGTTCATATGGTAGATTGAGTAAAGCACCTTGAAGCTCTTACCGACCAATTTTACACTTTAGTGTTATGAATGGTTCACACGATACGCGCAAATTGTTTCTTTTGTCCGAATTCATTCAAATTTCTCAGCATCTCTAGTGTAAAATCTCCGTGATAGATGTATTTTTTACAACCAAAAGAGATATTTTCAGATTAGTTTTGCGATTTCGGACACACTGGTTCAAAATTCTAGTCGACCTACATCACAACTGTCAAAAGTAATGATCTTTTTCAGAAATGTAATCTACATTGCGGATTAAAGGTGGATTTATTTCAACCCTAACTTAATCTCGATTCCCATCTGCTCTCCATACATCTCACTGAACTGACTCATAAAAATACCACTTTCGATTATGTACAGAATGTTTTTGAACAGAATAAGCCGTTGATCGCCTATTGTTTGATTTTATCAACTCAGAACTATAATATTCGTTCAAGAAAAAAAAAATCAAAATTTTGGCCACCCTTGATGATGCTGTAACTAGATTACCAGCGAAGACGATGACGATGAGAATTTGTAACTCAACCTTATCAATTTTTTTTGGGAGTGAATTATTTCCCGATTTCTTTTTAACCCCAATAATATATTCGTATGATTTGAAAATTGAGAGGGTACTGAGATTTGATCTCTGATCTTTCAAAACTGTAAGTAATCCACTTTTTTACTCGTTATACCATTACGACGTTTGACACTTGAGACTGCTTTGCGCTTTTTTGAAACCAGGTATGGATCAACAGGCTTCTTTTAAGGGGGGTAGTTATTTGTATACATTTGGCATATAAAGAAAGAGTAAGTATATATAAATGGAGTTATATTGGTATTTCAATTACGAAAAGTTACTTCAAAGCAACTCAGGCTTGTCGAATTTTTCTCGGTGGATTGAAATATCGATAATACCAATAAATTTGACAAGTAACCTTGAAAATGCCCTTCCCTCGACTATTTCTACAAGGTATGATAGGAGACAAATATCTGACAGAAAACAACTACTTTCCTGATTGACACTACAAAAGATATTGACCATGTTCAAGTTCTACGATAACGATAAAACATATTAATTATAATTATAAAATATTTATTGAGCAGTTCTGAAAAAAAGAATTAGCACAAAAGGTGAGAATTCGGCTACAGCCGTTCTTCCATTCCACCTTGATATTCACAAAAAAATGTTCACTCACACACAGGGTGTTAGTGAATAAGTGCGACAAACTTCAGAAGGTGATTCTGCATGAAAAAAATTATAAGTTTTTTATATAGCTTTCGTCCGCAAATGATTCGTATTCCGAGATGCGGGGTGTTGAAGTTTTTCTTAAAAACTAACTATTTATTTATTGTTCTGAAACCAGTAGAGATATGTAAATTAAATTTGGTGGGTTTTAAGATTTATATAGTTATTGCGCATCTTCTGACATGCAATTAGGAATGTTATATTCATCATTGGCGCGCATACGGGTAATGATCTCAATTTTTTTCAAGAAAAAAATGGTACGCCACTGAGATATTTCAAACTAACAATCATTTTTTGATTCTTCGTTCAATTTGTGACAAAAAATCTCTCTTGCCTTTTTTTGTGTTGGACGCCGTTTTTATGCAAAAAAATAAAACATCTTAACTCGTATTTTCCATTTCTTTAATACTTCATCAAGAACTATCAAATACAATAACATTAAACCAAAACATTAACAGAAAATAACAAAAATAAATAAATAGGCGCAAAGTTACAACAAATGTTCAAAATGACCTCCCTCAGACGTGATACAAGATTCAACTCTTCGCCTCATTGATTGTCGTATTCGCGCGAATATTCCTGGTGTATTTCTTATTGTCTCACAGCCGTACAGTGTTTCGTTTACTACAAACTAGGTGGACAAAATAATTTTTTGGAGTTTTTGAATTTAATTCGACCAGTCAAGAAATATAATAGCACAATAGAACATTTTTAATAATTATACATTGATTGAGGGGATAAGTAGGAATAAAAGTAAGAAAATTTCAAAAATTATTTTGTATACTATACAAAATCCAATTCAGGTGCTCGATACTTAATAAATACAAATAATTGAACACAAATAGATACCTAATTGACTAAGAATCGATAATACAAAGAAATCAAAACAAAATACCTATACCGGAAAATTTCGGATGTGTCGAAATCTTCGTCAGAATAATCAGATATGTCTTATGTTATGTTATGTACAGTTAGATAATAAAAAATGAACACTGAAATGACTGAATACCAATAATACAAAAGAATTAAAACAAAACTTACGAATCTAGGTGACTCAGAATTCAGATATATCGGAATCGTCATCTGATGAATCAGATTGTTCATCATTTTTTATTAGGTCTGGTCGTAACATTGACAGAGGTTTTGGCTCTATTGTAGGAGCTAGAATCATCTTCAAGACTTTGGCGCACAATTTACCCGCCTTCTTTATGGGAACTTCTCTGAAGCTATTGATCAGGGGATCAGATGTTATTGTAACGATTTCGAGTCCGGCCCCGAGACCGGCCCTGATCTAATTAATTATGCACCCTCGTTCAACTACAACAGCATATCTGCTGGCGTACGGATCGCCGAGAACAAGCTGGAATAAATCGATAGCTCGATACTATTCGAAGAGCCATCTAGATGAAATGTTCTATACTCCAGAATTATCGAGAGAGGCTTGCGACTATATAACCGCTGGAGGACAGTCAGAATTCAGAGTTAGTTACAGTTCCAGAGTTCGCTGATAGATAGCCACAGTAGAAATAAATTGGAATAGTTATTGAAGTCAATGTTTTAGTGAATAATCGTTGTAAATAGTGTTTTAAATAAATTAGGAAAATTAGTTAGTGCAGTTTTACTACATTTGTTGTCAGAAGTCGGATGTTTAAAATAAATAAGTGTAATAGTGTTCGTCGCGTTGAAAAACTGATAGACGTTTATCGCGCCTAATAGACAGTTAGTGAGTGACCCGTTGAACATTTGAGCGCAAAGTGGACAGTTTTGCGCGTCGCGGGACAATAAACTGAAAACTGTGTGTGAAATAAATAATAGACTGATATCTCGGTAAAGACAATAAGAGACAAAATGTTTCCGAGAAGAGTTCACCTAGTTGACCTTAAAGTTAGTGAATTAAAGCAAGAGTTAGAGGAGCTTGAGTTAGAAACAACTATAAAGAAGGCCGTACTCCAGAAAAGACTTGCAGATGGACTGATTGAAGAAGGAGAAGACCCGAGACATTTTTGTTCGAAGTTTCTGGAATCGATATGAGTGCTATAATGAATAAACTCGAGGAAACTACGAATAGTTTGAAGGAGGAACTTCTACAAAATTCCGTAAGTCTGGGAGATAAATTTCTTCAAAATTCAAAGAGTCTGGAGGAAAAGCTTCTAGAAAATTCTGTCAGCCTGAAAGAGGAACTTCTAGAAAATTCGAAAAATCTAGAAGAAAAGCTTGAAGAAAATTCGAAAAATTAGAAGTGAAGCTTCTAGAAAACTCGGAGAATTTGAGAGAAGAGCTTCTAGAAAATTCGAGAAGCTTGAAAGAAGAAGTTTGCAGTGTGGCGAATCGGTTGGAAGAAAGAATGGGAACTGTCGAGATAGAAATGGAAAAATTGAAAGAAACAATAAGTGACCAAGTCAAAGACGACATGGTGGAAGAAATCAAAAAAATCAAGGAAACGCTCCACGATGAAATAAAAGACGGAATCGAGACAGAAATCGGCAGAATAAAAGAAAAATTCAGTGAATTGGAAAAGCGAATGGATTCTGCGCACACCCCAAAAATTTTCAACAGAAATTCAATGTCTGATCTGAGTACTAACGTGGAGGAAGTTCAAAAAGACATCAAAGATTTCAAGGTCAGTACGGAACCAGGAAAGCTCTCATTGAAACCGCCTCAGTTCGACAGAAATACTCCATGGGCAAACTACCGCCGACAATTCGAAGCTGCTGCCAAAGCAAATGGATGGAATGCTGGGGAAAATGCTTTGGCATTGACACTGGCATTGCGTGGCGATGCCACAAACATTTTACAGACCCTCACCGTCCAACAACAGGAGGACTATGAACAGCTGGTAAAACACTTGGAACTTCGCTATGGCCAAGCCCACCTTGAACACTTATATCATTCACAGCTGAAGAACCGATGCCAGAAATCAAGCGAATCGTTGCAAGAATTTGAAGCAGATATTGCACGCTTGGTTCGTCTTGCGTACCCAGCTACACCGGAAAATGTAATGGAGCGACTAGCGGTCCAGGCATTTTTGGATGGACTTCGTGACCAGGAAACCCGGCAAGCCCTAACACTAGCTCGCCCCGCACATCTCGTGGATGCATTGGCACGCGCTCTGGAATTCGAAGCAGCAAAAATATCCTGCAAAAGTCAGAGTAGAGTACGGATGATTGAGGAAGATCCACAGCCACAAGAGCCCGCTAATATCGAAGCTGTGATGCGAAAAGTGCTGAAGGAAGTTGTGCCTGAGAGAAGACTGATACGATGCTGAAATTGTAGAGAACTTGGGCAGGTGCGTAGCAAATGTCCAACATTGAAAAAATCGACATCAACGATGAAGATCAAGAAGGAGCAATCGTCAGCCCGTATCCAACAAGCCCCAGTTAACAATGCATATGTCGCTGTACTTCAAAGACAAGACAAAGGGGTCTTCGTAGACGGTCTCATTAACAACGAGCCTCGCACCATGCTCCTTGATACGGTTGCGACTAGGTCAATCCTTGGACCTACTTTTGCCAAAACACCGGCAAGAATCGAATCGTCGAATTGGAAGCTACGCACAGCAACAGGAGAGCCGGCAACTGTGTATGGTGAACTTCCAATTGAACTGACTTTGGGCAGCACTACAGTGAAACACCTGGCTCTAGTAGCGGATATCGAGGACGAGGTAATAATTGGAATGGACATCATGAATTCCAGAGGATTCGAGCTGAATTTTAAAGACGGCGTCCTTCGTGTGAACGGAGAAGAGCTGGTACTTCATGGGAGAAATGAAGAAATGGTTCGAATTCTGTTGGCTGAAGACGTAAGCGTACCGGAGAGGGCTGAAACCATTTTGGAGGCTCGCCTGGATGGAGGTGCGAGCAGTGGAAACGTGGTGATGTTCGAGCCCAAGCTACATGATGAGAAAATTGGACGAGGAATTGCACTAGGAAAAACCTTGTTGCGTGCTGATAAATTTGTGCCAGTAAGGGTAATGAATGTCAATTATTACCCGGTGACCTTGAAGAAGGGAACAATTTTGGGGCACTGCTCGTCAATTTCCTCTGTGATTAGGAGTGTACGCGGCACTGTTAGCCAAGCCAGTAACATGCCAGCAGAATTGGAGAAGTTGGTTGCTATTTCGTCCAAGGACATGGGGTCAGCACAAAAGACCGAACTGAGGGAACTAGTAAGGAAGTATCAGGAAATATTCGATACCGGAGTAGGCAACGGCGGTAGAACAAAGATGGTTCAGCACAAGATAGATACTGGAAATGCCAGACCAATCAGGCAATCAGCCAGAAGACTTCCTCTCGCCAAAAAAGAGGAGGCTGACAAAATAGTCTGCGACATGGAGAAAGACGGAGTCATCGAGCCATCCGACAGTCCCTGGTCCTCTCCAGTCGTGTTGGTGAAGAAGAAAGATGGATCAATACGCTTTTGTCATAGACTACCGTCAACTTAACAACGTGACGAAAAAGGACAGCTACCCTCTCCCAAGGATAGACGACACGCTAGACACGCTGGCTGGATCTACGATTTTCTCGACCTTAGATTTGAAGAGCGGATACTGGCAGGTAGAACTGGCCCAGGAAAATCGAGAAAAGACAGCTTTTACCATCGGCTCCGGATTATGGCAGTTTACAGTTATGCCATTCGGCCTCTGCAATGCTCCAGCCACGTTCGAAAGATTGATGGAGACGGTTTTGAAATGACTATCATGGAAGACGTGTCTGGTGTATCTCGACGACATTATTGTGGTTGGCACATCGTTCGAGGACCATGTAAAAAACTTGGAAGAGGTATTTCAGCGACTGAGAAGCTCCGGACTGAAACTGACCCCTGAGAAATGTCATGTGTTTCAAAAAGAAGTACGTTATCTCGGCCACGTTGTCTCTGGGAAAGGAATGGCAGTAGATGAGCAGAAGATCAAAGCTGTTAAGGAATGGCCCGTTCCGAAAGACATTCACCAGCTTCGAAGTTTTCTTGGCTTGTGCACTTACTATCGCCGATACGTGCTGGGATTTGCTAACATCGCAAAACCACTAACCAGGCTCACGGAAGAACAAACAAAGTTCCAGTAGTCAGATGAATGCCAAGATTCATTCAGGAAGTTGAAAGTAGCTTTGATCAACGCACCAATCCTAAGCTACCCCCTTCCAGACGGGAAATTCATTTTGGACACGGACGCCAGTAACGTGGGACTTGGAGCTGTCCTGTCTCAGATCCAAGAAGGACAAGAGAAGGTCATCGGTTACTTCGACTAGGAAGAAGAGTGAGCGAAGACCGTCGTGGCAGGAAATAGCCAGTTGTTCTCCAGTCGTTAAAACTTACTGGGCCCAATGGAACTCTTTCACCTTAGACAATGGAGTCTTGAAGCGTGTGTTGGAGTCGGAGGATGGCGGGGAAGAAAGACGTCAGGTAGTAGTTCCCAGTAGCAGAAGACAGGAAGTGCTCCGAGAAATCCATGATGGGGTCACCGGAGGACATCTGGGAGTGACGAAGACCCTCCAGAAAGTTAGGCAACGGTTCTACTGGGCCAATTGTCAAGCTGACGTCAAGGACTGGTGCAGAAAATGTGCTGTATGCGCTGTCAGTAATGGGCCTCGAACAAGACCTAAGGCCCCGATGCGCCAGTACAATGTGGGCAGCCCATTCGAAAGGATCTGCCATTGACATCGCTGGCCCGTTCCCACAATCTGAACACGGGAACAAGTACATCCTTGTGGCGATGGATTACTTCAGCAAGTGGGCCGAAGCCTATGCCCTGCCCAACCAAGAAGCCATCACCGTTGCCGACGTCTTGGTGAAGGAGTGGATTTGTCGATTCGGTGTCCCGTTAGAACTGCATTCGGATCAAGGCAGGAATTTCGAGTCAAACCTGTTCCAGGAGATGTGTCAGATGCTGAACATCCGGAAAACGAGGACCACAGCTCTACATCCGCAGTCCGATGGAATGGTGGAGCGGATGAATAAGACGATAAACCGCCACCTGTCCAAGTCTCTGACCACCAGAAGGATTGGGACCAGTACCTCCATCTGTTCCTGATGGCGTATCGTTCCGCATTCCATGAGTCAACCGGCCAAACCCCTGCTAGTGTTATTATGGGCCGAGAGCTGCGACTTCCATGTGACCTGAAGTTTGGGACGCCACCAGGACAAGACACTGCGGGAGATGACTACGTCAGCAAACAGCGACAGAGAATGGACGACATCCATGAACGGGTCCGTTTGAACATCCAGAGTGCCAGCGACAGAATGAAGGAGACCTATCAAGGCGGATGCTGGTGGATATCAGACAGGAGACCCTGTCTGGCTATACAACCCTAAACGTCGCCGTGGACTATCACCGAATCTTCGGAACTCGTGGGAAGGCCCATATAAGATCATGAAAAGAATAAACGACCTCGTCTACCGCATATATAAGCCACCACGAGGAAAACCTTGGGTAGTCCACTTCAATAGGTTGTCCCCTTACGCCGGAAACCACGATCAAGTCCGCACCGTCAGATCACCGGAGGACGAAATGACGTTTCAGAGGTTCATGTCCCTGTACTCGAACGGACAGAAAGTTCAATATGGAGTAACCCGAGAGGAGTCACGAGATCTTTTCAAGGTGCCTGCTGATTACGCGTTAGCTCACTGTGTGGCAGATCTCCAAATGTCCAGAGGCATTGCAGTAGTTTTCTCCAAGAAGTTCGGTCGAATCCAGGAACTGAGAGAACAGAACCCGGAAGTTGGAGGGGTGTTACAGCTGAGGAAAGGCCAGATAAACATCTACTATCTGGTTACCAAGAAGCGTTCTCGAGATAAGCCGTCTTATGAAGATGTTTGGAAGAGCCTTACGAGATGGAGAGACACGATGCTGGACCAGAATATTGTAGACCTGGCAATACCAAAATTGGCCTGTGGGCTTGATGGGCTGGACTAGAGAGTTATAAGAAGCATGTTGGAGACAATATTCAGATCCAGCGGCATCAACATTCTGGTGTGCTGCAACCATCTTCCTCGACCCAACTTGAAGACTGTGGAGTGCTACTTCCATCGAACGTCCAGGTGCAGACATGGAGAATCTTGCAGATATCTTCACACTCCAAGAATGACGTTTCGGGGCGAAACGTCTTTAAGAAGGGGGTAATGTAACGATTTCGAGTCCGGCCCCGAGACCGGCCCTGATCTAATTAATTATGCACCCTCGTTCAACTACAACAGCATATCTGCTGGCGTACGGATCGCCGAGAACAAGCTGGAATAAATCGATAGCTCGATACTATTCGAAGAGCCATCTAGATGAAATGTTCTATACTCCAGAATAATCGAGAGAGGCTTGCGACTATATAACCGCTGGAGGACAGTCAGAATTCAGAGTTAGTTACAGTTCCAGAGTTCGCTGATAGATAGCCACAGTAGAAATGAATTGAAATAGTTATTGAAGTCAATGTTTTAGTGAATAATTGTTGTAAATAGTGTTTTAAATAAATTAGGAAAATTAGTGCAGTTTTACTACATTATAATCAACATCGAAAGTAAATCTGTATTCGTGGCATAGCACATTACTGAATATGTTGATTGGTGAATAATTTACCGACTTCCATGAATCAGGATGACCAATGGTATCACAATGTGCGAAATTTGTTAAGGGTATCGGAGAACACAACAAAAAGATCTAAAGGACATAGTTCATATCTTTCTCATCTAGGCACGGATGGAGATGTTAAGTTTGGCTCAGTGATACCTGAAATCTCCTCAATTTAAGATTTCTTCAATTCAGGAAATGGGTGAATTAACTTATTTTATAAAAATTTTCAGAAACCAAAGTAGACCAAACACAAGACACGAACAACTGCGAACTACTGCATACAGTTTTGGAACCAAAAACTAGAGTCTTGGAGCTATGGGAAGCATCTTTCGAAATGAGGAAAAAGCATTTTAGGAATCTGTCCATAGAAGAAATTTGTAATGAAGTACCTGCATTAAAAACTGATGTAGGATCAGAATTAGTAATTTCCTTCATTCCAGTAATCTATTTCTTATAATATTATGTTGATTTCCTGACTTAAAAGATCATATTTTATTTAGATAAATTCTGATTTCAATGAAAAATTTACTGAAAAATCGACAACATATACTTGATGTGGCCCAATCTATCCAGTGCAATATTGAAAGAAGCTGAACACAGAAAAGTGAAAAATGTAGAGTTCTCTGCCGATGTTGGTGAGTTTTTTCATGAGCAACAGGTATTTCAACTCTTTCTAGATTTTTTTATTGCGGAGGGTTGTTGAGAGGTAGTTTTTCACCCTGTAGAAGTAGATTTAGATTAATTCATTTCCTTCAAAGAACCAAAGTGTCACAGGTCGGGACACTTTGGGGGAACTTGTTCAGATACAACAAGATGTCTCCAAAATTCTTTCATCAGCTGACTTTCCATTGCGAAAATGGTTATCAAACGAATCTCCAATTTTGAAAAAATGTAATTTTTAAATGTACTATGTGTACAATATACATAGTAGTGTGTAGGAGATTTTGGTTCGTTTCCCCAGACTCCTATATACTGTATGTATAAGAACATATCAATATCGGACAGACACGAGATCACTAGCCTCATAAGACGAGATTACTAGCTTCATATGACGAGTGTGCTAGTTTCATATGACGAGATTACTAGTTTTACATGACCAGATTACTAGTTTCATAAGAAGAGACCACCAGCTTCATACGACGAGGCTACTAGATTCATATGACAAGATTATAAGCTTCGTATGACAAGATTCTCAGTTTAAAATGACGAGATTTTAACCCTCATATAATAGGAATACTGGGTTGAAATTACAGAGCTAACTGATCATCAAATCTTGGGGACCTAATTTTTATTCGACCAGATTCTCATTTTCACATGCCCAGGTTTACTACATTGGTAGAACGGTTTTTCTAGGTCAATATGCCGAGAGCATCTGATCCTCTGGGACTGGTTGTTTAGGAATATATGAAAGTAGTTTAGTTCTGAAATACCAAAGCTTATTTGGAACAGGTGACTCTCGTCGGATAATCTTAGGTATACGTTCGTCTGTCACACCGGGTATACGAAATTCAGATAGTGAGTATATGAATGTCACAAACTAAGTATTGCATACCTTTTGCATCAATCGACCTCACATATAAACAAGAACCATACGCTTTCTCGCTGGCATCACAGAAACCATGAAGCTCACTATATACTGATTCATTAATGAATATATGTCTATTGACTTGTATGCCATTCGGTTCAGAAAATTGATTTATAAAATGTATCCATGTGGATTGGAGATCTGAAGGAAAAGCTTCATCCCAAGAAAGTTTATGTAGCCGCAACTTCTGCAAAATTAGTTTGGGTATATCAGTAATAAGGGCTAAAAATCCTAAGGGGTCAAAAAAATTTACAGTTGATGATAAAATAATTCGTTTTGTTATACGATTTGGTAGATTTTGAATAAGATCATCAACAGAATATTTGAATGTATCAGCGAGTGAATCCCATAGTATTCCAAGAGTTTTGGATTCAGCTGAATCATTTTTTATATGCACAATATTATCTGAAATATCTGAATTACATTTTTTCAAAATTGAAGATTCGTTTGATAACCATTTTCGCAATGGAAAGTCAGCTGATGAAAGAATTTTGGAGACATCTTGTTGTATCTGAACAAGTTCCTCCAAAGTGTCACGACCTGTAAGAATTCTCTTTCTATTATGGAAGACGCTACAGGGTATTGACTCCTGTTTTCTATTGCTAATTGTTTCAAACAACGAACACTTAGAAAGGCTGCTGAGGATGTCCCGTATGTAACAGTTTGCAACTCGAAGCACTCCAGTTTATCTGTGGGATTTTCTCGCCAAAATATACGATGGAATTTTCGATCATCCACATCTAGTAGGACCTGACGATACATTTTGGCCACGTCTGATGTTATAACAAACGTATGCTTGCGAAAATGTACTAAAATTGAAAACAGATCAGGTTGAATAACAGGTCCTACTTTTTGGACAGTATTTAGAGATTGTCTTGTACTTGTTTTCGCGGATGCATCGAACACCACTCGAATTTTAGTTGCGAGACTACTGTTTTTGAAAACTGCGTGTTGTGGTAAATAGAATGTTTTTGAGAAATCTAATGGAATAGTTTCTTCAGTTTTCAACATATGATTGAGATCTTGATATTCTCGCATAAATTGAATATATTCTGATTTGATTTGTGGATTTTGGATGAGTTTTCTTTCAATACTGAAAAATCTATTCAATGCTGTTTGACGTGAATCTCCCAGGTTTATATACGACTTAAAAGGTATTTTCACTATGAATCTTCCTGTAGAGTTCCGTTTGAATGTTGGTTGGAAATGACTTTCAACCTCTTGCTCTTTCAATTTTATTGAAATATGGATCGGGAAGCCTCATGTTTCTAGGTAGGTATGTTCAAAATTTTAGAATTTTAGAATTAAATGAATGGAGTGGAATATTTTCAGTTATTTTAGGCAAAATCAAACATGAAATGGTTTCACAGAAAGATGAACAATTTGAATAAACCACACGAGATCAAGGCAGATGAACAGTGATTGATGCCGAAAATAACAGAATTGATTTCATTTCTAAGTAATCGTAGACGTTTTGCTAAATTATCAGTGATGAAATTAGCTTGAGAACCTGAATTGAGTAAAGCTCTACATTAATGAAGTTTGCCATCTACATCAGCAGCTTGAACACATGCAGCAGATAGCAATATTTGATTAGAATTCGAATGAGAACTTGAGTATGTCACAAACTAGCCCTACATTGTTTGAAATTATGATTCTTGCGCAAACAATTGACACAAAGGCGACGTATTTTGACTTCTGGCAGCCTTTCGTTGATTGGGATTTTCAGAAGTTCTTGACAATTATAAGTATTATGTGGACCATTACAGAAATTGCAAAATTGAATCATTTGAGTTTGACTTGATACGTAATGAGATAGATTATGTGATTCTTTTTTGGATTTCGTGTTGTACTTTATGTCTGGCTCAAGACTTGTGTGAAACGATTCCAAAAGTTCACACCTATCTTTAAAGAATTTTTTTAAATCTTGAAAAGTAAGCAGTTCATTTGAGCTGAAACTGTGAGAAAATGCTTCCCATTCACGTTTGGTTATCCGATCAAGCTTTGATATGATAATGTGAATGAGTAAAGTATCCCAATATTTTATAGGTTGTTTCAGACTTTCCAGAGACCTGATATGCTTCAGGATATTATCCAAGAGTTGTCTAAGAGCAACGTGAGATTCTTTTTGTATTGCAGGTAAATCAAAAATTGCTCTAACATGATTATGAACTATGATTTTCTTATTTTCAAATATTTCACGCAATAATGACCAAGCAGTATGGTAATTGGAGGAGGAAACCTCTATTGATTCGATAATATGAGCAGCTTCTTGCTTCAAAGATGATTTTAGGTAATCAAATTTCTGTATATCGTTCAAATTTGAATTGTTATGGATCAGTGCGTTGAATGTATCATGATACTCCAGCCATTGATCATAAGAACCAGAAAATGTAGGAAAATTTATGATTGGTAGCTTAATATCTATACCTGTATTCGACACATTACTTCCAATACTACCAATAGTAGAGGTTGCATAAGGGGACTTTCAATATTTTTAGAATATTTGGAGAAAAATAGCTTGAAGGCAGCTTCTTCATCGTAAAATGTCTCTTCAAATTTTTCTCGCTCTGTAACATGTGATTCGTAAGTGTCAGTATTGACAGTTATCAATTCGATGGTTTTGAATTCTAACCAAATTGATTCTAGATTACCTAGCCTTGATTGAAATCCAGAAATCAGCTCGACACTGACCTTTGAATCTTTTAGCTTGTCAAAATGATTTTTGATGAGGGTAACTTGCCCTTTTATTATTCCCCTTTCATGAATTGAAGATATTAACCTCTCCATACCTAGAATTCACAGAATTACCCCACAAATAGAAGTATTCGATATAGTTAAAAAGGATATAAATATATAGACTTCATGCAGAGTAATTAGGAGTTTGATCTGCTTGACTTGCTCTGCCTGTAGTTTGGATTTTGAATCTTTCAATTTCTTGAAACTTCTTCTTGGTGGTTATATCCGGCTCGAAGACCATATGTGTGATTTGGTAATGTAGACATATTTCTACTGATTGAGTTTTTATTATTTATATAATGAATAAGATGATAATTTGCTTCTGGTTTTTTAGTTTTGTTTTTTGTTGTCGTTACTAACAATTGAAAAATGCTTGTATCCAATAAATTTCAAAATACAATACTGTCATATAGTGCAGGTGAAAAAATAGGACAGAAACTGTGAACTTAACAGTATCTAGAACCTGAACAATGTCAGCCAAACGTTTCTGCTCAAATCTAAACGCGCCTCAAGAGCTTGAAGCTTTGAACTATCTATGGCAACTTTCAAACTTTGCCATTTTTTTTGTAAATTACAATACTACTGGAATATTGAAAAATTTGTAACTTTGACAAAACTGATTTATACCAGTAGCTTGGTTATACGACTAACTTTCAATTACAAATCAACAACAACATAACAACAAAAATATATTTTCCTCTAGAAAATGATAACTGCTCAAAATGTAAGTTATGTTTGATGAAAAGTTGACGTATCTTTTAGCATTCAGGATAGAAAACCATTTAAGTGGATTTTTTCAGTATCAAAATTATACCATAGTCATAATTCAAAACATCATAAAACTTCTTTACGTATCTAACCATCGTACCCAGAAAAAAAATATGCAGCAGTCCACTGTCAGTTGAATTTTGACAAAACCCAAAAGTACTGGTGCAGTTTTAACTAATTTTAAAAAACCATATAATTCTCCAAAAGCATTGAGGAAGTGCAACTAAATGTTTGTTTAGATGTTACGAAATTACGTAAAATCCAGTATTTCTCAAATTAGCAGAAGAACGAATGTAAGCGAGAACAGTGTAGGTATTCTATTAAGAAATCTTAAAACAGTTGATTGTGGCCTTACTTACAAGCCAAAAATGAGTTCCTTGAAGGAAAGGGACTGTGAATCCGATATGGGTTTTCGGCCTGGTATCAGGGAGAATGTGACAGAGAATACAGATTTTCATATGATGAAGCTACGTTAACTTCACTTAGCTCACCATAGCAGGTGGTGGTTTCAAGAAAACCCTCATTTTGTTATTGAATGTCGCGACCAGTAATCGTTCATAACGAATGTTTTTGTAGTAAATTGAACAATCAAATGATCGGACCATATTTTTTCAGATGAAAGTTGAACGTTGCGCAATAACTGAATTTTTTTCGATCTGTTAGAAATTTTCTTGGTGAAACGTTTAGAGATTAAACCTCGATCTCCAAACTCAACCTCACTGGATTTATTCATGTGGGTTATCTGAAGCAGCAAGTACACAAGCACCCGCTATTTAACGAAATAGACCATTTTGAGCAGACCATTCTGGAATGAGTAGCGAATAAAGCCACAGTTCATCATAAATGCAGTGATGTACACAGGAAAACTATTCTATGTATTGAAAGAGAAGAAAGACATACAAAAATGTGAAGTTTAGTTTGGCTAAGAAAAGTCTTACTCACAATTTGTTTCATTAAAAAAGTTTATAATTTGTTTGTTCGACTGTACGCTATAGAATTCTCAAGTTAGTGAAGTTGACAATATTTTTTTTATTGTTTGTTGCAACATTATATTTTTTTCATTGATTACCCATTTTATTTGTCCCCATAGCCTACTTCACAAAACTGATGGAAGTTTCATAGATTTGTACCGTAAAAAGTCGTAAACTTTGATTAGATACATGAAGACGTGTTATGATGTTTTCGATCATGACTTTAACATCATTTTAATACTGAAAAATTCCATTTAAATGAAATCCCATCCTTAATGCTTGAAGATATACGTCAACTTGCATCAAACATAATAGAAATTTTCAATAGAAATTCTCATTTTCTAGAGAAAAACATATTTTTGTTGATGAATCGTAATTGAACGTTAGTCGGATATTAGAGCTACTGGAATAAAATAGTTTTGTCGAAGTTACGATTCATTTAATATTCCAAAAATTCCGTATTTAACAAAAAAATAGCAAAAAGTAAAAGTTGCCATAGAACTTTCAAATTCGTGACATTGATTCAAAATCGATATAGAAACAACTCTTTTCGTTATGATTTTTTGAAATTCGAAGTCTGTTTTCAGCGATTATTTTGACCAAGTCGAATTTCACAATAAATTATTAATAACAGTTTTTCCATATGATGCCAACTCTTTGAAAGACACTGTATACTGAACCAGAGAATACATTTAACTAATATGAGGAAGTTGAACAAAATAGTGTGAGATGGGGTAAGAAAAAGTTGATGAATATTTAGGACAATATTTCAAATAAATGAAAAATTCAACGAAATGTATTTTCATTTATGATGTTCTTCATTCTAAAAAAAGTACACGAAATAATATCATGACTTCTATGACCCCTTGATAAATTCACCAATGATTGGGACGGCCGAACAGTCTGTTGGCAGGAGTTTATCAAGGAATGAAACGATATTAAAACGAAGCAGTGGCGGATCATAGGCGAGGCGCACGAGGCGGGCGCCTCGTATTTTTCCAGGCGGGCGCCAAACAAACAGGGCAAAAGAAAGTCAGAAATAAAAAATAAAACTTTCACGCGTTCTCGTTGAACTTCGATAAAAAATGGGACAACTTACTAGCCAACGACCTATCCTGATTCCTGACTGCACTGCTGCTGCATTGGCTTAGTGTTTACTGAACATCGATTGCAAGTATCGATATATCGATAGTTTTTGGCTATCGGAAACTATCGATAGTCTTTATCGATAGTATCGATAGAATAAAACTGAAGTTGATGTAATTTGAAAATATTTTCGTTCCCAAATTTGTCACAGAAATGTCAAACTATTTCGAATGAGTTGAATAGAACTTGAAAAGATAAGAAAATAATAGCACAACAAAATTATTCAGCTGATACGTCGTATAAAACGTGAGTCATAACTCATATTTCATCAGTCATATGTCATTTGTTTATTTGAATATTTTCCGCCAATTTTTGACTTGTTTCTATTTTAAATTGTTAGTTTTGTAATAAATTTGAACATGACTTCTAAATCAAAAATATGGATAAGATAAACACTTCGTTTGCAATGTACACGGCTATGCAAAGTTCAATATAAAAGAAGTAGAAACACATCAAACTTATTGGAACACATTAAACGAAAAGATCGAGTTCTCTGAATAAATTCAACGAGTATAGGTGAAGTAGAACAGAATAATGCACATGATGCAAGTACATCTGCTTTAAAGCAGCAAAAAGAACCAGAATTGTTAGTAAATAGGACATGGAATATTGATTATCAACGTATATTTGACAGCACTATCGATAGTAACTATCGATATAGCGATTATTTATTGAAAAATATCGAAAAGTATCGATAGGTAGTCAAAACAATTTTTTAGAACGCCTAAAATTTTGTTTGGACCTTCGGGGTATTCCATACAGACTCTTGACATATTCGTATGTTCGCGATCTCACTACTCAGTAGTACTCATTTCATTCACTTGGTTCAAGATGATACTTAGCAACTACCTCTAGAACACGGCGTTTTAGCATTGAATATACAGTCTGTTTAACTTGAAATGGTAACACCCCAGTAACTTTTTAATCTTTCAGTTGATACAAACATTGAAAAATCCGTTATGTTAATCTTATGTAGCTTTTCAAGATGGGTAAGCTACATTTCAGCCTTTGCAAAAAAACAAGCCTACTGTGATTAAAAATTTTTGCACAAAGAAAACGTGAAAAAGTTCTATTGGAAAAACTTGTTTGGAATTACCTCAAAACCCCAAATTCCAAATTTGGTTGAAAATAAAAAATTAAAAAATCACCTCAGAAAAGTTCTATTTTTTATTTCATTCTCAAAAGTGGCATCCCGAAAAAGTATTCATTATTACTCAAACAACAAAAGATAAGTTTATCAAAAAAAAATTTAAATCCCTTTCAGTTCATTTTATCAAAAGGGAAGTCATGGAAAAACTGAACTTCGATGACTTAGCAAAATAAAGTCCATATTCAGACTAGCCTTTTGTGTGATACATATTTTTTATTTATTTTTCATCGCCATGAATTATTTTGTGGTGTTTTCTCTTTTTTGTTATCTTTGACAGCAGCAGCAAATTTTATGTCCTAATGGATTCGTATAAAAAACGGAATTCGAGAAAAACTGTATTTGTTTTTTTTAACATACCTATATGGCCTTCTGGGAAGACACATTCCAGAAGGAAAGGGGCGCTGAAGCTGCCGAAGATCATGATCCGCCACTGAAACAAAGCGAAACTTAACACATGCTGTGTAATTTTGCTTCAAGTCCGTAAATGAATTTCACGAATGGAGTGAGTTTTCGGATTGATGACTATTTTGGTGGAAAAATTCATGAATAATAACTAGGTATGAGGTTAATAATTGTCGTCAGGTTTATTAGAGTGGGCAATTCTGAAATTACTCGTAGCATGGAATGAATATTTATTTATTAGACAAGAGACAAACTTTAGACCATAAGACCTATATAAGACCGGGTAAGAACGTTTTAAAAAATGACATATCTACCTACCATCTTGCCTGTTTATTATACAATTGTATCCGGTAAGACGATTATCTACTATTACATTACAATAATAGAAGTTTCATTCAAAATCATGAAGCTTGTAGTGACAAATAACTTTTTTCCGCTAGTGAAATGTATGTATACACATGAGACAATATGAAATTCCATTTTTTTTTCATCAAAGGACTAGGCACGGAGATAATGGTTTTTTTGCATCGATAAAATTTCCTGAAATTTAAGTATGTTACATGTGAGCTATATAGGTAATAATTGCAAGCTACGCGACCATGATAATAATTGCGTTTGTTGATATACAAGATGCAATAGAAAATATAAGATATTTTCAAGGCAGCGACAGAATTTGCTGTAACGATCCTGAAGCCGAACCTAACCGCTTGTTGGGATAATCGAGCTCGGCTCATTAACAACGCATGACATCATCACTCGAGAATGCTTTATGGCGGATTCATACAACGTTCATATGATTACATTTTCACTACATTAAAATTATTCGAGAATTTTAGTACTTCATAGGAGGCGTTCATGCAAACACATTATCGCATTACATTAACACTGCTTCATTAAGAAGTTGGTCAACTTTCAACTATAAAATTATGTTTTTAGTTAAAACACCAAATACGCATGCGCGTAAACATGTATAGTGATTCACCGCCGGTATTTTTTATAATGGGATCTGTGGTCATGTTTCATGCGGTTTGTTATTTGTTTGTTTGGGTAGCTGTCTAGGATCGGATTTCGGCAATTTGTATTTCATTTATTATTGATTGTTTTAAAATGGATCAAGGTTTAAAAAAAAATTGTTTAAAATTGTTTTTTCCGTTAACCAGCTGCCATCCCCCTACAAACGACAGCCCTCAGAAGACGAAACTTGTGCGAGCTAAGGATAAACGAGGTCTTACCTTTTAACGTGCGATTCCTAGCACGAGACCAGTGACCATGCTGGGAATCGAACCCACATCCCTAATATACTAATAGATCTGGTACAACAGTGTTGACAGGTCAAAATCAACAAACAGTACATTTTGTGACATACAACGCATGCGCAAGTTCATAGTTCAATCGTTAATCGTTCCACGAACGGTATCAATCGTTAGTGAAAATGTAATGCAATGTTAATTAGAATGTTATGAAAATGTAGTTATAATGAACGTTGCATGAATCCGCCTTTAATCACACCGAAAGTTATCTAAGAATCATTTAGACGAGAGACCGATTATTCCGAACCGTTCATGACGGCGACCTCCCTCGACGTTTCTGGAATGATCCAACACAAGCCTATTGTGAGTATAAATATAAGAATATCGACCAGAGATTGCAGTTTACAGTCAGATAGTTATAATCTGAGTTTACCGATAGACAATAAGTACAGAGTTGGCTTAGCGGTAGTTACATGAATTATAAGTTATTTTTACTACATTTGGTGACAGGAGTGGAATTTTAAAGTAATTTTTTTATTTTATGACAGTTAATTTTTTTATGGTTTTTGAAGAATGTGGGAAATTATGAGCTTTTTCAAAGATTCTTTTTGATTTTTTGATAGCTAGGTACATATTTTGTTTTTGTATTTAACGAAAATATTTCTTGAGTCAGTCCAAACGTTTTTCAAGGGTTTTCCATAGAACTAGTCAATAATAATTGATCCCTTAGGCTTGTCAAATCTTCTCTGATGACGATACCTGGTCCTTTCAGAAATTTCTCCCTTATGTAAATATTCTGTCTCAAATCAGCTTTCGTAGTTTGAGAAGTATGCCTCGCGCCTTGTTTTCTTTCTTTTTCCCGATTCTATAGAGCAATATAACTTTTAATAAAATATAGTTCAGAAAAACTAAAAAATACGCTGCTATAACACCTCGAACTAAAAAGTAAAGAATAATTGTTTTTATAGGCAGAAAATAGTAATAAATCAAAAATATTAGTGTCACTGTGAAAAAAGCGTGCATGGGGCGGGGCGCTTTGTTTCATATTTTCGTATATCGAGCACCCCACGCTTTTTTCACAGTGACACTAATATTTTTCATTTATTATTATTTTCTGCCTGTATGAACAATAATTTTTACTTTTTAGTTCAGTTATGAAAGCGTGTTTTTTAGTTTTTTTGAACTATATTTTATTTTTCACTTTGTTGTTTTCAATTTATTATTAAAAAAAATTATTTTCCGTAGAGAGAGGCTGAAAAAAAATAGCGACCATATCCAAATTATTTAATTCTGGCGATCCTGATCAGGATAATGAGACAAACTCATGAAATTATCGTATTGTCACCGGTTCTTGATAAGTGTACAAAGTTTCGATTAAATCTGTCAACTTTTCACATTCAATCCGTCTGTATCTCGAAAACTAGTCATGCCTAGTAGGATTGAGTTATGCCAATGGGCACCCTTGTAAAGGAGTTCAAACTCTGCAGTATATCAAATATTCGTAAAAATGAACTGGTGTCAATTTTTCCATAAGGCCGCTGCCTGGTTTTAAATTCTTTCGACTCGCACATGACCCTTAGTAGAAAAAAAATCATGTGATCAAATGAGTCGATTTTAGTCTCACTGTATACGTAAGAAGAAACTAAAAATTTTAATGAATTTTTATATCAATAAAACAGAAATAACGCTTAATAATCATCTGAAAAATCGAAGCTGCACAGACGTTGTAATCTCTATGAAATTCTTTTTTGAAACAAATTTTGTTAAAATGCTGTAAACATTTACAAACCTCCTGTCAATATTGACCTACTAATTCTTTAAATACAAAAGCAATAGTAATTTGTCATGTTGACACAATGTCAATGTGCTTTTAAGGTGATGTATATTTCTGTGTGGACTTGTATGGTAGCAGCTGTCTAGATTTGGAGTGTTTGTCTAGTACGCCGGGGATATTTGGAATGATGATGGACCTCCAATTAGGATCAAGCTGCCGTGAAAAATTTGAGTGCCATCATGGTAAATAAATTTCGTCCAACGTATCGAATTACCTGTATCGTCTATATACAAGGGCGTATCGAAAGTAGGTATAGTAGGATTGTCAAAAAATATCACAAATGTAACAAACCGTGTAAAAAGAATTGAAATAATTGATTCCATAACAAAGCTAAACAGATCAGCTTTCAACTTGGGGCGTTCAATGAAATATCCCCGTCCAGAAAGATGGAACATGACTTGCAGATTCAGTCAATTATTTTCAATATCAGGAATTATATTTATTTTAGGGGAGCATATGATTGACGAGTTGCAGTCAAATTACACAACTTATACTAGGTATTAGGTATTGTATTTTTATTAGACTCATTTAGTTGTTCGTTGTTTTCTATATCGGTTTCTGAATTTGCAGAAATTTTCCTGGAAAACTTTTTTTTCAAATCTGTTTTTCTCTTCGTTCCCTACTAACCGCTTCGATATTATTTTTCGTTTTCACCTATTTCTGTAATATTTTTCAATTGCCTTCAAAATATACTCTTACGATATACCCTACGCCACTACATGGCGGGAAAACTACTGTGAAGTAACATGCAATTCCTAGAATTCAGTAAATAATAACAGTGGCTGGCTACATCACATCAGTGCATCTCGAAATGCTAACGGACAGCAGACGAACTAGGAACTGGACATTTATTTTATAGGCGTTCTAGATGCTATAAAAATTTTCAACTATATTATTAGGGATATGATTCAAGTTATTCAGCAGTAAGAGTGGTTAACTTGGAACACAAGTAACAAGTCAGATGTATGAGACAAGCTGAGCTACAAATTAGAATTTAGTAGAAGTACTTCCGCATAATATTTAGCAGTGTATTCGTGTTGAGTATTTGATTTATACTGTTGATCGTTAAGCTTGCTTGTAATGAATATACAGGAGTTTTATTCTGACATCAAACCGCCATTTTTACACCTCGACGCGTGTTTCAGTGAAGTACGCATAAGATATCTTTTCACCGGAAGATGGTCACTTGGTAACTGAAACGCGTGTCGAGGTGTAAGAATAGCGGTTTGGTGTTAGGATAAAACTTCAGTATATTAATTTAATCGATAAGTAAATGAACGAGTGATACTCTACTGTTCAGTAATTTTTTGTGACATGAAGCCCAATTCCATAACAGTGCATTTTGGTATAGCAACAGTCTCGTAATTGAATCATGAAAACGCAATAATTGATACAAATATTCTTTTTTACAGAAAAAACAAATGCAAAATTGCAATAAATTAAAACTATACACTAGTGTCGAGCTGTTTCACTTTTCTTCACTGTTTAGAATATGGAAAAACAGCCGTGTACAAAGTACAAATAAGTGTTAAACTCAGAGCTGACTGCTGCAATGATATAATACATTCAAAATATACTGAGCTTACAATTCAGGTAGGTAGATCAATTCATACTCCTGTCAAACAATTCTAGAATAACGTTAAGTAACTGTCTAAACTCACAATACAGATGAATCGTACTATGGATATTTTACATCACATGGTATTCAGGAATAAATGTTTTGTTTTCTTTCTTAACTAAAGTTGGATTTATTGGCAAGACACTGATAAATCTATTGAAGAAAGTAACACATACTATGGGAGATCAACATAAAACTTCAAGACGAAAATGGAAAGTTTTGGAAGAAACTGATGAACTGAGTGTATCCAACTCTCACTCAGAAATTGAACATAATTTGTTCAGAACTGAAATGTCAAAAATGACCCAGATAATTCTTTGAAGATTATTTTTGGAGGTTAAATATTCTATGATCTTTTGAAAGTTGCATATTCAAGAATCAGACACAAGATTGGAGGTTCAGCTGAACCACCACTGTTGGTCTTTCAAAACAGATCTGAGTTTAGCAAAGATAAATTGCAGGTAAAAGCTGGTACAAAGTGAACTCCATTTTAAATCCAAGCTTACCATTAAACCTCAGTTAAATGCTCGCCTGTATTTTCCTACGTCCATCTCCACTTCGGGCGTATCCGAGCGCATGCAGGGATTTTGAGCGTCGGCGTCGGTCCCTGAGACAAACTCTGTAGTAACCCGCAAATAGTACTGACAAGACATATAACGATGGTGATACCAGCAAAGATCTCTTCTCTCAGCTCGATTACGACTTCTCGATCGGCTTTTGCTATGCACACGGTAAGTCTTAGGTTTATCATTCCTGACGGAGAGTTCTGCCACTTGCCTAGAAAGTTCTGCGACTTGCTTAGATATTTCGCAAATTTCATCTGATCTAGAATCACTAACACTAGCAACAGTGCGGGGTGATATCTCGATAATCTTGTCGGCAACTTGAGCCACGTCATGAAGATTTTTGAGTAGCTAATATTGCTCTAACCTGATTAGGAAGCCTATTCAACCATAATGTGCTGTGAACTGTATTTCCAGCGATCCACAATTTCTTCATGTTCTAAAAGTCGTTGAGTTTTCTGTTCTTGAGATATGGATAATCTTTTGATCAGCTCTCGCTTAACTGTGTCGTATCGATCTGTAGTCGGAGGGTTGATTATGATATCTTCTACTTCAGCTGCATAACGACTCTCAAGTTTTGCGATAACGTACGAAAACTTGGTTTCATCTCTGATGATATCACTGAGGTGAAATTGTCCCTCAAGTTGAAAAAACCATAATGCTGGTTTTTCTCGCCTTAATGGCGGGGCTCGCATCGACACACGAGCTCCCTTTTCAGTAACTCGGGTTGTTGAAACATCATCTGGCATGATGGTACGACAAAAATTCGCTACTTTTCCAACGATGGAGTGTGGGACAGGTTTACCACTTTGGGGAGGTGTTTGTGTTCCTCCTATTTATATTTCGTTCGTATTCAAACTCATGCCAAATTCAGATGACAACTTTATTAACAACTCTTGTTAATACTAATAAACATTTTTATAAACAAAACCGAACATCGCCATATCTCTCGATATTTCAAATGATATATAGGGAATATACAGAGTGCTAGCGACTGCATGGTCGCTACACAGATGGATCAAAAACCGAGGAAAGGGTAGTAGCAGGAATATCTATAGACAAGCCTCAGAAGGACCACGATGTGTTCCTATTGGTCCAGAACCTTTATGAGGTATTGCGAAAAAACAAATATTACTTTGGTGAAAGAGCAGTTTGGAGAATGGTGGAATGGGACGCCGGGAATGAGACAGGACAAAGAGTTCATTGAAGAACCATGAATCGCCGGAGTACCTACTGAGCCAGAACAGGCGAACAACCAGGATCCTGGTTGCGCTCCTAACAGGGCAGTCTAGACTCAACAAACACATGAACAACAATATGCAGGTTTTGCCAAGAAGTCGAGGAGGCCTCGGCACACATACTGTGTGTGCTTCTGCGAAGATCTGACTAGGATAAGGTTTTCGATGATTGGGAAGGAATAATCACAACTCTCCTATTACATGGCGGACCTGAGGTCTGGCATATTGAGTGCATTAAAAAAGACAGATCTTGACAACAAATTTCAATATAACCTAACACACAATGGATCTGCAAAGGTCTCGGTGGAGAAGCTTCTACGAGCACATAAACCCGTTATGTAGCAGAGTTGGAAGATATTGGCGATCTAGAACAGAAAGCAAACGGCGTTCCATCCACACTAACACAAAACATAATAGGACGAGATGAAGAAAATCCTAGACCAATAAAGAATATTGACCAACTTGCGAGTAAAAGCGGTACACTTAAAATGAGCATACGCCTACCAGAAGATATCTCAAAAAAAGAAACCCAATCAAAACACCGGGTCATAATTATCATAATATAGAGAAACAACCCAGACTACGCTCTAATTTCCGCAATATGATATATGAATTAATTATTACTATTATTACTTATGTTATTGGAATGAATAATCAGTGAATGAATCTGTCTTACAATAAAATTAATTCAACAATATTTCTGTTCTCGGTATAAACATATACTATTTCCATAACTAAACTTGTTATCATTAGTTTTATTCTTTATCTTCAAATTAGCGGACTAAATATGGCTTTGAAATTCTGTCACATTAATGCACGATCCTTAACATCAAATTTTGCAAGGTTCAAAAATATCTTTTATGATAAATTTGATATAATAACTGTATCGGAGACTTTTTGGCTCAAACCACTGAATACAAGTGAATCAGTGCAGGTTATCAATTATATCGGAAAAATAGAATATCTAAAAGAGGGGGAGGTGTAGCAATTAACGTCAAACATAAATTTAAAACCAATTTGATAAAAAATGTGAATATCGTTGATTATGAGCAAATTAGGATATGCCTAAATATAGACGGTGAATAATTACATTGTCCTCCACATACAGGCCTAAAAATGTGTCAGAAATAGTTATTTGTATTACTAGGCATAAAAGCACAAGATTTAATGCCGCGGCTGGTGTTTCATAGCCGAGCGTAGCGAGGCTATGAAACCAGCCAAGGCATTAAATCTGCTTTTCTGCCGTGTGAAACATATAATTTTTTATTCAAATTTGTTCCAATTCCACGCAAAATCGACTTTTTCATATTTAAATGGCGTTTCATTATCAATATCCAAATAACTAAATTATTTCATCAAAGGTAACTGGGCCCTGCGTTACTATGTTTACCGCTGATGACGTTTGTTGAATTTGTTTGTTTACTGTTTACTTTGTCATTGTCAATTTTAATAACCAGTTTGATTTAAATTATTACTTGGAAGGTTGCCTAGCAACGAACTTTTCTGCCTAGGCATTAAAAGTACAACTTCTAAAAGGCCGCTTTTAATGTCATTTGGAGAAAAATAACTATTATTGATCAATCAGAAAATACGTTCAATGATATGGCAACAAAATATGACCATATGTGGGGGGAACATGAATATCGACTTTTTAAAACTTGATTCATCAGTTGTTACATTATTGGATATGTTCGAATCATATATGGCCTCAAACAAATCATTGATCAACCCACTAGGTAAGTACTGTGATAATAGCCTCAAAAAACCTCAATACCTATTAAAACCCAGATTTTGATCGATTGCTCTGAAATTTCGGATCATCTATGTGTGTCATGTAGTATTCCTAAAATTCAAACAAAATTCTCTCCAACTCTTCACACCTTCAGGAATTTCAGAAACTTCGATCAAGAAACAATTTCACTTCATTTGAGTCGCACAAGTTTTCACTCACTTTTAGAAGACGATGATATTGATCATAAGGTTGAAACGTTTAATAAAATCTTACTCGATCTCTGACGAGCATGCCCCAGTTAAAACAGAGTGACACGCAAAAAGGCACCATGGCTCACGACTACGCTGAAACTCATGATGGGTCTCAGGGATAAAGCGTTACGAAAGTACAATACTACTAAAAATGTCCAAAATTGGCAACAATATCAATTACTCAGAATTGAAGTAAATCATGCTATCGAGAGAGAAAAAAAGGCATATCTACAGTTCCGATAGAATAATAAGAGAAACATGTGGAAAGAACTCCGAAATTTGGATATAACCTCTAATAATGTTAGTGATATGCCAAATCATTTATCATCCCCCAACGATATAAATGATTACTTCATTTCAGACTCGCGAGAAGACAATCAGCCCTATGCTATATCACTTCCGTTAAAAATAACGTCACCGTTATTCACCATTTCCGTTATTTTGCTATTGCTTGGTAATAGCATCATTACCATTACCATGTGGTGTACCACAGGAATCCAAACTCGGGCCACTATTGTTCACCCTTTATACCTTGCAACTGTGATGGTTTAGGTTCGGTATTCAAACAAGTCGTGTTGGGAACTGTCTTTATTTTCGTGAAGAGTATGGAAGTGCGTGAGACATACAAAAGACAAAGATGGATTTCAGTAGGCACATGATAAATAAATAGTATATGGGCTTAAACCCAAAAGCACTCATTACATCCCATTACTTTTACAAACAGTTACCAAATTTTATTTAACTTAACAAAAACACTCCTAATACATTAACTTTTCACATCTCTAAAAATATGTCAATATTTTAATCTATCGGGTTGCTTTACAGTTCTTCCAAACCTTGTTTTATATGAACATTGTTCTGGATTTATCACATTTCACGGTATTCCCATTGGAGATGGTAGAATCCACGTCTTCTAGGATACAGTGAAATGCATCAAACTCATTTTTTTGTATACCGGGTGGCTACGGAAGTATTGCCTACGGAATATCTCAGTTATTGTATGAAGTAGGTTTGTGAAATTTAGAGCGACGATATAATGACATAAGAGCTAGAATTTGAGCATATTGACATGTCGAAATTAACTTCCGGTTATTTTAAATGGAAACCCTAGTTTTTTTTCTTTTCGCTTTATTCAGCATTCAATTCCCTTTCTAATGACATATCACAAGTTGGTATCTAACCAGAAACTAGATCAGGAAAAAATTATTATTGAAATTCACCGAGTAGGCCGCAAAATGAAAGCCAAAAATTGAAAAGTTGGCTATGGAAACCATACGTCACTTGATAACAGTTGCTACTACTGTGATATTTTATTTTCATTCGTCGGCGTTATAAAAAGCCGCCAAAAAAAATATTGGAAAAATTGGGAAAAAAACAATACTCTGTAGGTCCATAACTTAAATAGGAACATACAACTTTTTCTTGCCTGTACTATTCAGCATAACCATTCCTTTCTAATGATATAATAGAAAGTAATTTTTTGAAATGAAATACCAAAAAATCCAATTATTATTATTCAAATAACCAAAAAACAGATTTATCGAAAAAAAAATATTCAAATTGATAGGATTAAAGATAAAATAAATTCAAAACAAAAGTTCGAAATGCATTCCTTCAGCGTCAATACATTTATTGACTCTGGTGATATTTTCATGTAAACCGTTTCTCAACATTTGGGGCGTGATATCTTGGAAAGCTCTACGAATTTTTACTTCTAGCTCATGTAGAGTTGTAGGCTATGTGGAATACACCCTATTTTTAAGATGCCCCCATAGAAAAAAGTCGCACGGAGTAAGATCAGGTGACCTTGGTGGCCACCTGACTGGACCATGGGTTGTTATAAGTCTCTCTTGAAAGCGATTTTGAAGATAATTTCTCGCTATTCTTGAATTATGCGGAGGGGCGCCATCTTGCTGGAAGTACATTCTCTCAGTTATTTCCGCTGGTGGAGATTTGGTGTGAATGTTTGGGCAGGAATAGTTGGAACTCATATTGTTGGCCCATTCTTTTTCAAGGCCAACTAACCGGAGAGAGATACTTTAATTTTTTAACGAATGAAATTTCGGAATTCATTAACAACCTACCAGCGGAAATAACTGAGAGAATGTACTTACAGCAAGATGGCGCCCCTCCGCATAATTCAAGAATAGCGAGAAATTATCTTCAAAATCGCTTTCAAGAGAGACTTATAACAACCCATGGTCCAGTCAGGTGGCCACCAAGGTCACCTGATCTTACTCCGTGCGACTTTTTTCTATGGGGGCATCTTAAAAATAGGGTGTATTCCACACAGCCTACAACTCTACATGAGCTAGAAGTAAAAATTCGTAGAGCTTTCCAAGATATCACGCCCCAAATGTTGAGAAACGTTTTACATGAAAATATCACCAGAGTCAATAAATGTATTGACGCTGAGGGAATGCATTTCGAACATTTGTTTTGAATTTATTTTATCTTTAATCCTATTAATTTGAATTTTTTTTTTTCGATCAATCTGTTTTTTTGTTATTTGAATAATAATAATTGGATTTTTTGGTATTTCATTTCAAAAAATTACTTTCTATTATATCATTAGAAAGGAATGGTTATGCTGAATAGGACAGGCAAGAAAAAGTTGTATGTTCCTATTTAAGTTATGGACCTACAGAGTATTGTTTTTTTCCCAATTTTTCCAATATTTTTTTTGGCGGCTTTTTATAACGCCGACGAATAAAAATAAATTATCACAGTAGTAGCAACTGTTATCAAGTGACGTATGGTTTCCATAGCCAACTTTTCAATTTTTGGCTTTCATTTTGCTTCCATGGCCTACTCGGTGAATTTCAATAATAATTTTTTTCTGATCTAGTTTCTGGTTAGATACCAACTTGTGATATGTCATTAGAAAGGGAATTGAATGCTGAATAAAGCGAAAAGAAAAAAAATTTGGTTTCTATTCAAAATAAGAAAGTTGATGTTACTTCCGGTCAGACCGGAAGTTAACTTCGACATGTCAATATGCTCAAATTCTAGCTCTTATGTCATTATATCGACGCTCGAAATTTCACAAACCTACTTCATACAATAACTGAGATATTCCGTAGGCAATACTTCCGTAGCCACCCGGTATGTTTAATCAACAAATATTTTGGAAATAGGTCTTTTCGATTTCGAGAAATCATTCTACCACTACCAAACATTTTTATATTATACGATCTTGGTCGTTTGTGTTTTTCCTTAAAAGTGAATATCCCACCCTCAATATTCTAAATTGTAACAATTGCATAGTTAATATAAAATTCAAATTTTCAGGGTTATGGAGCAAAAATGTAGATTATGAATAAAAATTGTTAAATGAGTATTTCTTTATTGAACTAAATTCATTGTTTTCTGGTAGGTCTTCCGTGAAATGATGTGCATAGGTATATACGGACAATTTTAGTATATTGTCTACTTTACCGCCCGCGGGCCATGATGCGCCCAGGGGCGGTAAAGTGCCACTATACGCCCGGCGAACTGGGCGGTGAAGTGTAAAGTGTGCATAAAATAAATAAGTGTTCGTCGCGTTGAAAAACTGATAGACGTATATGGCGCCTAATAGACAGTTAGTGACCCGTTGAATATTTGAGTGTTTGCAAAGTGGACAGTTTTGCGCGTCGCGGGACAATAAACTGAAAACTCTTTGTGTGAAATAAATAATAGACTGATATTCCGATTGAAAACGATTAAAGACAAAATGTTTCCGAGGAGAGTAGACCTTAAAGTTAGTGAATTAAAGCAAGAGTTAGAGGAGCGAGAGTTATAAACAACTGGAAAGAAGGCTGTACTTCAGAAAAGACTTGCAGATGGACTGATTGAAGAAGGAGAAGACCCCGAAACGTTCTTATTCTAAGTTTCTGGAATTGACTTGAGTTCGATTATGAATAAACTCGAAGAAACTACTAAGTCTCTGAAAGACGAACTCCAACAAACTTCGACAAACTTGGAAGATATATTTCTGGAAAATTCGGTGAGTTTGGAAGGAAAACTTCTAGAAAATTCGAATAATCTAAAAGAAGAACTTCTCGAAAATTCTAATAGTCTAAAAGAGGAAGTTTAAGAGAATGTGAAGAGCCTGGAAGAAAGACTTCACGAAAATTCGAGAAACCTGAAAGAGGAACTTCTAGAAAACTCAAAGAATTTGAGAGAAGAACTTCTGGAAAATTCGAATGGCCTGAGGGAGGAGCTTCTGGAAAATTCAAAAAGCTTGAAAGAAGAAGTCTGCGGTATGGCGAGTCGGTTGCAAATGGATGGAATGCTGGGGAAAAAGCTTTAGCATTGACACTGGCATTACGTGGCGATGCCACAAACATTTTACAGACCCTCACCGCCCAACAACAGGAGGACTATGAACAGCTGATTGAACATCTAGAACTACGGTATGGCCAAGCCCGCCTAGAACACGTGTACCATTCACAGCTGAAGAATCGATGCCAGAAATCAAGTGAATCCTGGCAAGAATTTTAAGCCGATATTGCACGCTTGGTTCGTCTTGCGTACCCAGCTACACCGGAAAATGTAATGGATCGACTAGCAGTTCAGGCATTTTTGGATGGGCTTCGTGACCAAGAAACGAGGCAGGCATTAACATTAGCTCGTCCTACATATCTTCCAGATGCATTTGCACGTGCTTTGGAATTCGAAACGGCAAAGAAATCCTGCAAAACCCAGGGTAGAGTCAGGATGATCGAGGAAGACTCACAGGAGCCTACTATATGGAAGCTGTCCTGCGAAAGTTGATTTGAGCCGGTTCTGGGCCTCCCCCCACTACTATGGCGTCATCAGTCATTAACTGACGACCTTCTGGACTAATGGGCATATATATAATCTTGTGTGGTTCTTTTGTGAGATTGAATCCAGGTTCCACATCGATATCGAATGAAAAAATAATGTGGAATTCGTCATTATTTATGTATGAACAAGATATAATGTTGCAATCTAAGCGGATGAGTCTCACAGTTGTTATGTTTATCGGTTGTGAGGATTCATGTATCTGATTCGGTTGGAATCTATCAAAATTGAAACCCATCATCTTTGCTACGGAATTTGGATGAGTTACATCAATTTCATATTTTGATCGCATCTCACATTTGAAAGTATTATTATTTGCATGTAGGTAGAATATATCATCTGCATCGGTATCGTTTTGTTTTTTACCATGAAACAATCTGAACATGATATGTTTCTGAATAACTGCATTGATTTCTTCTATTTCATAGGCACCACATGGTATTTCAATTGTGTATTTCTGAAGTATTGGTGAACTAACATCACTGATTCTAAAACTGATCACATTGTTTTTTCAGTTATATTATTGACTGTGTGCATCCATAGAATCCTAAAAGTCCCAATCCATAACGACTGTTTCTGTCCAATTCAATGGGTGGGAAAAAGTCTGCACTCAAGACACTCGTTCCAACAGCTTGTAGTTCAAACTTCCGTGACATGACTAATACATTTTATGAATAATACTTCAATTTATTGTTGTCTACAACACACTCGAGACAACCTACGCCTTTTCGGAGATGGATTTCATTTTTATTAGTACCAATATTCATATCATTTATATTGCAGTAACAACAGAATATTTTCCGTGGTGGAGGACCATCATTCACATCAGAATCCGTAATGCTATTGCCGTCAAGATTGTGGTGGTCAGTACAATATCTATATTTCATTATGTAGACTTTTAGGTAACTTTTCCCAAACATAAGCAATCTCATGTGCAGCGCATGCAAGTATTACTTCCTTCGGCATATTTGCAAGTATCACTCGATCCATTCTTGTCAGGGTGCGATATTTTGAATACATCTTAAGTGAAAATCCCATCCCCTCAATAGCCTCTCGAGTCATTGCTGGAGTTGTATCCATTTTGTAATAATTCTGAGAGAAACTTCAAGCACAAGTGACCGCAGAAAACTGTGTTGAACTTCTGCCGGCGATCATAGTTATATAGAATTTTCACTTTCGAACATTTCTGAAAGTATTGAATCAACTCTTTTGGTGGGGGTAGATCTCCAAAACTATCAAAGTATGCAACGTCTTTCCCACATTTGCTGTATGCCACCCAATGTGTTCCCGTTCCTCTTATTCCATCTAAATTGACAATGGTGGTCTCGTGGTGTCGTGGATCTCTAGTGGGTAATGTATCACGCATGAAAATACCACGAAAGTATGGAATTTTCATTTTCTTGGCATAATAATTGAGATCGATGTCGGTGAGAGGTCGTCGAGGTAGGGAATCAACTAGTTTTTTGGATTGTATGGTTTCAAGTAGAGTCCGAGTCCTTTACGGTACGGTTTAAGGTATACACCACTACCACTTTTACCCAATGCCACAATTTCCATTTTCTTATTATGGCGATTCGCTTCGATTAGGGCGGTTCTGCTTGCCTTTGCTGAATTCACAGCTCTGGTGATGCCTGCAACAGCACCCGCTAAACTTCCGACAATCCAGCAAAAATCGGTATCAGTGGTAGAATCCCTCCGACATTAGGAATTGGAATTATGTGGGGTGTGCGGATTGTTTTCTTTCCACCAGCAGCTGTGAGGTATTTACGTACCGCATGTAATGCCACTACGGTAGCTTTCTTCAAATTATTCGTTACAAATTTCTCACCCCTAGCTTTTATCAGTACATTCCGCACTTTATGAACCACACCAGAACCAAAGGCGATTTTTCTGAAATTATTTTTCTTTTTCTTCGGTTGATTTTTCTTCTTTTTCTTTATAGTAGTACTACAACCCTTACCGAAACGTCTCTTTGATTTCATAATATTGGTAACGAGTAGAGCAGCTGCTCTTTCCATAATACCAGCGTCCTTCGATTTAACCCTACTCCAAGCTGCGTATTCGAGTTCTTTGTCTGCTCTATGTCTCGCTGTGAGATCAGTTAGATGATTCAAATATTGAATATCGTGTTGTTTGCATGCAATATCCAATTTATTGATTCCGGGATCTTTGCGGGCTAAACGTTTTTCCAATTTTGTACCGGGTCCACAGTACTGATATCCTCCGGGTAAATGTAATTCCTCGGAAGTTTGTTTATCAAATTATTAACAAATCCACGTCCGCTCTTTCTGCATACACCACGAACACATCCGTATCGTTTGATGGAACTCATTTAAATGAAACGTTCACGACATATCATCGCTTATATAGTCTCCAACCACGGTACCATGCGCATTGTAAAGCAGAAAGGAAAGTTTGCTGTGGATAATCTAGATGAAAAATTCGGTTGTGGATTCAATGGACAGAATGTGTTGCGGCATGGTCCGCTACTTCCATCATCTGTTCGAGGACTCATTATTGGACCGTCGAATTGTGGAAAGACGAATGCCATGATCTCTCTTCTGACACATCCAAAAGGACTACGATTCACAAACGTTTATCTCTATTCGAAATCACTCAATCAGCCCAAATATCAATTCCTACGAAATGTATTGGAACCCATAAAGGGTTTGGGATTTTATACGTTCAGTAATAATGCAGAAATAGTGGAACCGTCCGATGCCAAACCAAATTCTGTTTTCATTTTCGATGATGTAATATGTAAAAAACAGGACATTATAAGATTATATTTCTGTATGGGACGTCATAAAGATGTTGACTGTTTTTATCTTGCTCAAACATATCCACGAGTGCCCAAACAGTTAGTGCGAGATAATACAAACTTTATTGTAATGTTCAAGCAAGATGAAACGAATCTACATCATATTTATTCTGATCACGTGTCACCCGATGTAACATTCAAACAATTCCAATTGATGTGTGTTAAATGTTGGGAGGATCAATATGGATTTCTGGTCATTGATAAGGATAGAAAAATGCATGAAGGTAGATATCGCATGGGGTTCGATAGTTTTATATATCCATGACACTGCAATCCACATTAAATCGATCGTTGAATTGCATAGAGGTTACTTCAGTGTATTCTCTTGACAAAAACAAAATGAAGCCAAAAAATGATTCAGTAGCTGAAAATAAAAACAATGAATTGAATTTGAAACGTCAACTGGTTGAGACAACAGAAGCTGTACGGCAGAAATTCAATTATATCAAGAGTGGACTTATTGAAAATCGAATGGCGCTTCAAAAACTCTATGATCCCATAATGAAGCCGCGGATTCGCAAAAGCAAGCAGAACCGCCCTAATCGAAGCGAATCGCCATAATAAGAAAATGGAAATTGTGGCATTGGGTAAAAGTGGTAGTGGTGTATACCTTAAACCGTACCGTAAAGGACTCGGACTCTACTTGAAACCATACAATCCAAAAAACTAGTTGATTCCCTACCTCGACGACCTCTCACCGACATCGATCTCAATTATTATGCCACGAAAATGAAAATTCCATACTTTCGTGGTATTTTCATGCGTGATACATTACCCACTAGAGATCCACGACACCACGAGACCGCCATTGTCAATTTAGATGGAATAAGAGGAACGGGAACACATTGGGTGGCATACAGCAAATGTGGGAAAGACGTTGCATACTTTGATAGTTTTGGAGATCTACCCCCACCAAAAGAGTTGATTCAATACTTTCAGAAATGTTCGAAAGTGGAAATTCTATATAACTATGATCGCCGGCAGAAGTTCAACACAGTTTTCTGCGGTCACTTGTGCTTGAAGTTTCTCTCAGAATTATTACAAAATGGATACAACTCCAGCAATGACTCGAGAGGCTATTGAGGGGATGGCATTTTCACTTAAGATGTATTCAAAATATCGCACCCTGACAAGAATGGATCGAGTGATACTTGCAAATATGCCGAAGGAAGTAATACTTGCATGCGCTGCACATGAGATTGCTTATGTTTGGGAAAAGTTACCTAAAAGTCTTCATAATGAAATATAGATATTGTACTGACCACCACAATCTTGACGGCAATAGCATTACGGATTCTGATGTGAATGATGGTCCTCCACCACGGAAAATATTCTGTTGTTACTGCAATATAAATGATATGAATATTGGTACTAATAAAAATGAAATCCATCTCCGAAAAGGCGTAGGTTGTCTCGAGTGTGTTGTAGACAACAATAAATTGAAGTTTTATTCATAAAATGTATTAGTCATGTCACGGAAGTTCGAACTACAAGCTGTTGGAACGAGTGTCTTGAGTGCAGACTTTTTCCCACCCATTGAATTGGACAGAAACAGTCGTTATGGATTGGGACTTTTAGGATTCTATGGATGCACACAGTCAATAATATAACTGAAAAAACAATGTGATCAGTTTTAGAATCAGTGATGTTAGTTCACCAATACTTCAGAAATACACAATTGAAATACCATGTGGTGCCTATGAAATAGAAGAAATCAATGCAGTTATTCAGAAACATATCATGTTCAGATTGTTTCATGGTAAAAAACAAAACGATACCGATGCAGATGATATATTCTACCTACATGCAAATAATAATACTTTCAAATGTGAGATGCGATCAAAATATGAAATTGATGTAACTCATCCAAATTCCGTAGCAAAGATGATGGGTTTCAATTTTGATAGATTCCAACCGAATCAGATACATGAATCCTCACAACCGATAAACATAACAACTGTGAGACTCATCCGCTTAGATTGCAACATTATATCTTGTTCATACATAAATAATGACGAATTCCACATTATTTTTTCATTCGATATCGATGTGGAACCTGGATTCAATCTCACAAAAGAACCACACAAGATTATATATATGCCCATTAGTCCAGAAGGTCGTCAGTTGATGACTGATGACGCCATAGTAGTGGGGGGAGGCCCAGAACCGGCTCAAATCACCTTTCGCAGGACAGCTTCCATATAGTAGGCTCCTGTGAGTCTTCCTCGATCATCCTGACTCTACCCTGGGTTTTGCAGGATTGCTTTGCCGCTTCGAATTCCAAAGCACGTGCAAATGCATCTGGAAGATATGTAGGACGAGCTAATGTTAATGCCTGCCTCGTTTCTTGGTCACGAAGCCCATCCAAAAATGCCTGAACTGCTAGTCGATCCATTACATTTTCCGGTGTAGCTGGGTACGCAAGACGAACCAAGCGTGCAATATCGGCTTAAAATTCTTGCCAGGATTCACTTGATTTCTGGCATCGATTCTTCAGCTGTGAATGGTACACGTGTTCTAGGCGGGCTTGGCCATACCGTAGTTCTAGATGTTCAATCAGCTGTTCATAGTCCTCCTGTTGTTGGGCGGTGAGGGTCTGTAAAATGTTTGTGGCATCGCCACGTAATGCCAGTGTCAATGCTAAAGCTTTTTCCCCAGCATTCCATCCATTTGCTTTGGCAGCAGCTTCGAATTGTCGGCGGTAGTTTGCCCATGGAGTATTTCCGCCGAACTGAGGCGGTTTCAATGAGAGCTTTTCTGGTTCCGTGCTGACCTTGAAATCTTTGATGTCTTTTTGAACTTCCTCCACGTTCATACTCAGATCCGGCATTGAATTTCTGTTGAAAATTTTTGGGATGTGCACAGAATCCATTCGCTTTTTTAACTCACAAAATTTTTCCTTCATTTTGTACATTTCTGCCTCAATTCCTTCTTTGGTCACTTACTGTCTCTTTCAATTTTTCCATTTCTGTCTCGACAGTTCCCATCCTTTATTCCAACCGACTCGCCATACCGCAGACTTCTTCTTTCAAGCTTTTTGAATTTTCCAGAAGCTCCTCCCTCAGGCCATTCGAATTTTCCAGAAGTTCTTCTCTCAAATTCTTTGAGTTTTCTAGAAGTTCCTCTTTCAGGTTTCTCGAATTTTCGTGAAGTCTTTCTTCCAGGCTCTTCACATTCTCTTAAACTTCCTCTTTTAGACTATTAGAATTTTCGAGAAGTTCTTCTTTTAGATTATTCGAATTTTCTAGAAGTTTTCCTTCCAAACTCACCGAATTTTCCAGAAATATATCTTCCAAGTTTGTCGAAGTTTGTTGGAGTTCGTCTTTCAGAGACTTAGTAGTTTCTTCGAGTTTATTCATAATCGAACTCAAGTCAATTCCAGAAACTTAGAATAAGAACGTTTCGGGGTCTTCTCCTTCTTCAATCAGTCCATCTGCAAGTCTTTTCTGAAGTACAGCCTTCTTTCCAGTTGTTTATAACTCTCGCTCCTCTAACTCTTGCTTTAATTCACTAACTTTAAGGTCTACTCTCCTCGGAAACATTTTGTCTTTAATCGTTTTCAATCGGAATATCAGTCTATTATTTATTTCACACAAAGAGTTTTCAGTTTATTGTCCCGCGACGCGCAAAACTGTCCACTTTGCAAACACTCAAATATTCAACGGGTCACTAACTGTCTATTAGGCGCCATATACGTCTATCAGTTTTTCAACGCGACGAACACTTATTTATTTTATGCACACTTTACACTTCACCGCCCAGTTCGCCGGGCGTATAGTGGCACTTTACCGCCCCTGGGCGCATCATGGCCCGCGGGCGGTAAAGTAGACAATATACTAAAATTGTCCATATATACCTACGCACATCATTTCACGGAAGACCTACCAGAAAACAATGAATTTAGTTCAATAAAGAAATACTCATTTAACAATTTCTATTCATAATCTACATTTTTGCTCCATAACCCTGAAAATTAGAATTTTATATTAACTATGCAATTGTTACAATTTAGAATATTGAGGGAGGGATATTCACTTTTAAGGAAAAACACAAACGACCAAGATCGTATAATATAAAAATGTTTGGTAGTGGTAGAATGATTTCTCGAAATCGAAAAGACCTATTTCCAAAATATTTGTTGATTAAACATACCGGGTGGCTACGGAAGTATTGCCTACGGAATATCTCAGTTATTGTATGAAGTAGGTTTGTGAAATTTCGAGCGTCGATATAATGACATAAGAGCTAGAATTTGAGCATATTGACATGTCGAAGTTAACTTCCGGTCTGACCGGAAGTAACATCAACTTTCTTATTTTAAATAGAAACCAAATTTTTTTTCGTTTCGCTTTATTCAGCATTCAATTCCCTTTCTAATGACATATCACAAGTTGGTATCTAACCAGAAACTAGATCAGAAAAAAATTATTATTGAAATTCACCGAGTAGGCCGTGGAAGCAAAATGAAAGCCAAAAATTGAAAAGTTGGCTATGGAAACCATACGTCACTTGATAACAGTTGCTACTACTGTGATAATTTATTTTTATTCGTCGGCGTTATAAAAAGCCGCCAAAAAAAATATTGGAAAAATTGGGAAAAAACAATACTCTGTAGGTCCATAACTTAAATAGGAACATACAACTTTTTCTTGCCTGTCCTATTCAGCATAACCATTCCTTTCTAATGATATAATAGAAAGTAATTTTTTGAAATGAAATACCAAAAAATCCAATTATTATTATTCAAATAACAAAAAAATAGATTGATCGAAAAAAAAAATTCAAATTGATAGGATTAAAGATAAAATAAATTCAAAACAAATGTTCGAAATGCTCTGGTGATATTTTCATGTAAAACGTTTCTCAACATTTGGGGCGTGATATCTTGGAAAGCTCTACGAATTTTTACTTCTAGCTCATGTAGAGTTGTAGGCTGTGTGGAATACACCCTATTTTTAAGATGCCCCCATAGAAAAAAGTCGCACGTAGTAAGATCAGGTGACCTTGGTGGCCACCTGACTGGACCATGGGTTGTTATAAGTCTCTCTTGAAAGCGATTTTGAAGATAATTTCTCGCTATTCTTGAATTATTCGCGGTCGCGGATTAATCCGCATCGTCGGAGTCATCGTCCTCCAGGTGATGCTCCTCCGGGTGGTCATCCATGTCGACATCCTCGATGCCGATGAATTCGACATCCTCGACCACTGCGTTTTCTTCTTGGTGGTCATCCTCGACCATTCCTCCAGGTGCCCCTCCATTTCATCACCATATTCTGATGATGATGTTGACGGGGACGGGAAATTCCACGTCTCCCTGGAGTCGCTGATCTCAGCCACCTGAATTGGCCCTCTGGGAACTCGATCATCATTCCTGTCATGATGGAGAGCCCCTTGGAATATTTGGTGTACCTGGACCGGGTACAACATCGGTGGCATCTGTCGAATTATCTCGGCATCGTCTTCAAATCTTTCGCAACGTCTCGGAGCTGTGGTGGAGTCTGGGAGAGGCATCTTAGAAGACTGATACTATAATCTGAGTTCGCATTGAATTTATACTAACTCATGAGATAGAAATGGTGAGAGAAGGGTAGGGGTTGTATGAGGTGGTGGGAGAGAAGGTGGAGGTTATAGATAGTGGTGTTGAAAGTGGTAGAAATACTCAACATACTTGATTTCCTGAATAATGTTTCAGAGTTGGAATTATATAGGTACTTATTGAATAACACAAGTATCAGAAAATACAATTAAGATTAAGTGAAGAGCAATGCCCCAAACATCGCATTGCCCAGTGTGTACCAAACCAATAAATTTAATGTACACTCCTTCTTTTCACTTCATCTTTTTTTATTATTAATAACTAATTATATTTACAACTTACATTTAAATTAATTTTTAAAACACACTTACAAATAACTAAACCTATATAAAATACCTAATTATCTACTTATTGTCTAGACGTCGGAGGGCTGCCAACATCCTCTCCGTCGTAGCCATCACACGCGCTCTGGCAGTTTCCAACCTGGTGACCCTTTCGGCCTCCAGGATGGCTTCCTGCCGATCTCGCACCATCAGGTCGGCCAGCTGGCGGGCAATTTCTTCTCGCGCTAGTCGACTCCGCTGGCAGTCGCGCTCGGCCTCCTCTACCTCCCCCAGTAGCTGGTCCACGTCCGTCTCCAGCGTGGAAGCGATAGACTCCAAGGCGACGACGTGTGTGATCGGCTCCCTTGCCCTTGAAGGTCCAGCTACGGGATCCACGGTGGCAACTACCTTCACGATTGGGGCTGGTGGAGGGACAGCTAGCGGTGGAGTCACAACAGGGACCGCAGCTCTTGAGGATGATGGCCATCCTCCTTGGTAAGGGTTGGTTTTATCGCATTTCTTACGATATGCGGGAATAACACCAACCTTACGCCCACTGCTTTGTCCCAATTGCTTCTTCGATGACGATTTCAAGCCGCTACTACTTGCTCGTGATGTAGGCTCGAACTCGTTCTCGCTATCCTCAACGATCGGGATATCCGCGTCCTGCCTATTCATCTCCATGACATCATTGAAGAAGGCATCATCGATGTTCTGGTGTCCTGGTGGAGGTGGCGGAGATAGTCCTCTACGTCTGACTTCTTCCTCGACCCTAACAATAGTTAGGGCTGCTGCTACCATGAGGAAGTTGGCCGCTGGTGTCGATGGATCCATTGCTATACATTGAAAAAATAATTAAACAAATGCATGAATATAAGATTGTATACTTACCGATGAAAATTGGATTCTGGAGATGTTGACTTTGAGAACTCGAAGTCAACTGAAGAATATTCAGAGGGAAGTCTCCTTTCAAACAATTGCCCCACCTTCCACTCTACCTCTCATGCGCAATGGTTGAATTGCTCATGACACACCCCTCTCATGATCCCACCCAAATTAAATTTATTTATAATACAAATTCATTTTTCAAACAGCTGGATGTGGATCACTGCCTGGAGCCCAAAGTTTTGGTCTATGTGTGAGCCAAATATCAGGATGTTTCTTCTCCAATTCGAATAACCTCTGATGTTTTTTCTCCAATACAACTAACCTCTTCTCCAAATCGTCATATTTTTGCATCATTGCAGATGTAATATCCAATGCATTATCCGAATCCTTTTTCAGAATATCGCATATGTGATTGAGTTCACTTGTCATTGTAGCTGTAGCATCCCATACTTTGATATCCACATCACTTTTTAGATTACTGTACTTGCGATCCAGTTCATCTGTCACCTCCTCTATTTTTTCGTTAAAAGCTTGACGGGCATCAGGTACAATTTGAGCCGTTGTGGCAAGTATGGCAGCCTGCAAGGCTTTGAGGACAAGTGCCTTCGACTCATTGATTTGTTCATTGAGATATAACTGAGTTACACAATCTCTCTCATCTATCGGTTCACCAGCATTTTTCATTCTTTTACCTTGCATATCATATTGGTCATCAGATGAAAGCTTGAATCCTATACCTGAGAACCTTGAAGAACTCGAACTTTAACAGTACCCCATTTTCGTCTACGACCAAATTTATCAATAGCTTTGGACATCTTTCTCCCACCTCGATATCTTTCATTCTGATGATTTCAAAACAACCATTTCTATATATCTCTGAGTAGGTATTTGATTCACTTAAATGAAACAATAGGAAATCAGAATAACGTGTTTATTTAAAAATATATATATTTGGTAACAGGAAGACAAGACATTTACTAAAATTGACTAGTATAATTTGACTTTTATACAATAAGCGTAATCACATCTAGAATACAAATAAATAATTATGGCGGTGGTGAATTTTCCATTTAGAATGATATTTCATTTGTTCAATTCAGCTGTTAATAAATGAAGTAATTGATCTAACGGACTCTCTTGAGAAAAAGATTGAATAATGTTGGAAACCCAACAAATATTCTCTTCTGGATCATTCTGGTAGAATTCTATGTCGCTATGCCCCCAAGGAAGAGTTTGTGTCGTATTGGGAATGATGAACCGTTTATCATCATGGTATGACAATGCAACTTTGTTTTTCAATTCAGTATACATGTCATGTAATATGCTTCTAAACGAGTTCATCTTCCTGAATATTAAACCACCCTGTTCGACAATTTTCTTATAATCTTCACATGTTAATTCATTCTTTATAACGGATCTTTTGACTCCTTTTGCTTTCTTAAATTCACTACCCACAGACTGAGCATAATATGCTTTGGCACCGGTACCATAAAAGATAATTATGGGATCATTCGGAAATTCGTCTTTGAAATTACCTAGAATTGATTTTGTAATAGGAATATTGAATTGATTTCCTACTTTGTAATTGGAAGTATCAAATTCACCTATATTGCTGGTAATGAAATTATAAAAATTATCGGTGTTTACTTTCAAAATTAAAGAATCCGTGTCAGTGTAGAGTAAGGTGGCATTTTCTGCATAATGACGTTTAATGCAACCATAGAAAAAGTTGTACATGACTGTTTTGGATGATTCTAGAATACAAAATCCCAAATATAGTGGTTTATCGTATAATACGTTAACTTTTCCCAATTGAATTGCAACAAAATTTTCAGGAAATATTGAACAGCTTTTGTAATTTGGACGTGAAATTAGGGCGCTAGCACCCATTTTCCTCTTGATACTTTCCCAATGCGTAACCAGTCTAACATCAATTCTGTTATCAACGTTTTCCATTGTTTTCCCATAAACTGCATTGTTCATGAGTTTATAGAAATCTTTTTCAGCTTTGTTGTTAGATCGATTTCGCATTTCAGTATTCAAATCAATATAAGATTTCATCCAACATGACTGCTTGAATCTCAGCACTCTATGTGTGTTCATGACAATAAGACCATTGGCCACAGCCTGCTGTAAATTTTTATAATGTACAATATATTTTCTTTTGTCATTTAAATTTGGAATTAATTTAGGAATTTTTGATTTGAAATGTGGAGGTATTAAATTTTCAACGAGAAACGGGAGATCAGCATGTTTGTCATGTAATTCTTGGGGATAATGAACATCTACTTCAAGAACATAACTATATGGACTATCAGATGCTACACCCATTACGTCCAAATTGATAATTTCATTGGGAGTTAGCCAAGCAAAATCGTTGGTGGGTAATGGTTGTGACATACTGTGACCATATAGGTTGGTGGCATCTAAATATGATATGAACGATTAAGGTTCATCGGGGTTATAATCGGGTAAAAATTTATTATTAGCTATATGCTTCCTTTCACTACACTGACTTATTCCACCACGTATTCCTTTCTTGAAAAAATGAATCATGTCTATGTCAGTCAATAATTCCAATTCAATATTTGTATACTTTAGCATTGCATCCCATGATAATCCGGGTGCTGTATAATACTGCGCCGGATCTAATTTATATTTATCTAAACATATGTTTCTAAAGTTTTCAAATATGTCACATAATAGAAGCACATCGGACTTCAAATATAAATCCGAGTATTCTCCTAAACTCTGACACTCGAATAAATGCCAAACAAGTTTTGCTCTCATATAATCCTTATCTGATATATGCTCTTCGTTAAGATTGTCATAAAATTGATTTTTAGTGGGAACTTGTCAATATGGTCAACAAAGTTATATGGAAAAACACCTTTCTTTCTCATCAAATTGAATTTGTCAATTTGTGGAAAATGTTTATGCATCTCAATACACTGATCGGATGTTAAGTTAGCACCTAAGTTCTGCAAAGAATCCGACATGAATTTAAAACTGTCTATAAATCTCATTTTCAAATAATTCTTTTTCTCTTTTCCATCTTTGTCAGTGTATGTGTGAGTGAATAGATGCTTGGTGAACGATATATATTTTTCCTTAGTTTGTGGGATAACATCCACTTTGTCTTTGTTTCTATACAGTTCTTTTATGAACAAATGACAATCATACCCACTAAGATTATGGAAAATTATCGGAACAAAATTTGGTAATTTGAAATTTAAGTTACATACAGAATGAGCGGCAGGTGATCTTTTCTTTCCATTGAGGTGGCAATGGTCTCTCACTTTCACATCACCACCCGTGAATGGTTTATCACATATTCCACAAAATTGTGCAGAAGAAAACTCTTCTTCTTCCGCGGGGGTTTGTGCAACTATAGGAATTGGATATCTCAGATGATTGTGATAAATATTTCTTAAATCATTTTCAAGCTTTGTGACAAATTTCTGGGCTGCATCCTCACCCCTATATGTAACAAATTTTGATAATTTGTCATTATATGAACATTTTATCGAATAAGCAAATGAATAAGGTTCATGTTTGTATGTTTTATTCGAGTATGAGTGTTTAGGGTTGGCTTGACTAGTTTGAATGGGTTTGAGGACTGATTCAAAATCAGCACAAAATACAAATGGCACCTTCATTTGTCTCTCAAAATTTTCAAACATAAGTGAATTCCCCGGTATCATTTTACCATATTTGTTAATTCTGAAATTGACTGATGGTGTTGTAGTACTCAAATGATTACAGTCATGCAACTGATGACGTAACAGTAATCGCTCGTGAGAGAAATACAATAAACATCCATCACAAAAATATTTTTTATGCTCATGCGCAGATAGTTGACTTGAAACTAATTTAGAAAGGTCTTTAATCCAACAATAATGACTATTGCCAGAATCATCAGTTATAAGTAGCAAATTAACATGTCTTCTTAGTCTTCTATGTGAGTAACGCAACGGACCAACTACTTCATATTTCATTTTACCCTTATCAAGTTTCGACTCTAATCCATATACATTAATCGAAATATCATTCATGTCCTCAAACTTTTGTATAGCTTGAAGTTTAACTGGAAAATCCATACCTGTTACATTCAAAACATCGGAATAGTGGGGGTATGAGGAAACTTCTGACACTCTACCATTCGCAGGAAACAAAGCAGATGTGATGGCCCATGCAAAACAGTGTTGATCCTCATTGCGAATATTCACAATGCCTTTTCTTATCTCAATGAACTTGGGCAGCTTCACATATGAACATCCGCTGAGTGGACTATACTTGTTGATGTTCACTTCGAGGAACATAACTTTTTCACAGCTCCATCCTGAAACATAAAAATAATTTAATATTCGTGTAAATAGAATTTTAAACATACCTGAATCACGTTCTACAAATTCCGTAGTCTGAGAAATGATGGCATCACGGAATCCGTCAAATAATGCACCCAAATCCGTAGACTGGTCCACAATTTTATTTTGTGAGTTGAATGACTTGGTATCAATCAAATCCCGTGTTTGGACAATGTAGCTGCCAAATACCTCCATATTCACTTTGAAGATCTTGTGAACCTTTATTGCCTTTTCAAGTAATCCAATAACTTTCTCCCTGATCTCATTGAAGAACGACATATAGTCAGTGTACACATTCGGACTTTCCACTCGATAGCTTACAATTCTACACTTGAAAGCATTCCTTATAATTTGTATACCATCACTAACTTGGACACATGCATTGTTCTTGTGCTGGAGAGTTCTTTTATGAGAACTAACTTGGGATGCAGGGATTGTCACATTACAATTGCATGTGTACATTGGTGTCGATGCAGCCGCATCTAACTTAATCCATTTCACAGAAGGCCCACCTTGGCAACTCTGAAGTTGATGACGACGGAGATTATCACTACGAGTAAACGATTTACCACAGTCACAGGAATACATTTTCTTGATGTGTTCTCAGCACAAAACTCCATGAGATACTGATTTAACAATCATTCCCACCTCCTTTAAATATAATTTCAATGAGTGGGGAAGAGGATGAACAAATTCTATCCGCTTCGACTACTCATGCAACGTCACAGAGCCCCCACCATGCACACTTCTAATCTAACTCGCTATCGATACATACAAGATGAAGAGTGAACAGTAGTCGTTACATAACTGCATCGTGTGGATGTGTGACGTCAGCGGACCATTCCCACTATAGCGAGAGTCGAGCGAGGGTTGCTTCTGATACGTATGACTGGATCGAGTTTGGATGCGCTCCTCATAGTTGGATGACGTCACAGACGCTTTCTCCCACCACCACTGTAAGGTATACACTGGCGGAGAGAAATCAGAGTTCACATATCTGACTAGATCTCCGTGGTGTGCGGACGTGTGCCTTCTCTAGATTTTCATTTGTTGGTACACATGAAAGTCATGCACAGTAACAAGTGTACACATGAAGGTTATAGTAGTCATGGAGGTAAAAAAATATAAGTACTTGGAAAAAGTACTTGTCCGTATATATTATAAGCGTTGAGCGTGGGCTACTTCAGATGCACTCCTCATAGTCGGATGACGTCACGCACGCTTACTACCACCACCACTACAAGGTAAGTATCGAAGAGGAATCAGAGTTCACATATCTGACTGGATCTACGTGGTGTGAGGACGTGTGCCTTCTCTAGATTTTCATGTGTTAGTACATAATATGAAAGTCATACATAGTGGCAAGTGTACACATAAATGTTTTTAGTCTTGGAGATAAAAAAAATATAAGAACTTGGAAAAAGTACTTGTCCGTGTATGAAAAAAAATCTCTGTCACCCAAATGTCATCTCAAGGTCAAACAAAAACCTTGAACACCTCATCAAAACCTACATCAAGGTAAAAAATTACAAGATTTAAAAATCGTTTCAAGGACATCCCAAGGTCATAGACCCACACAGGCACCTATGCACCAAGGTCATCCCTGAAGGTCACCCCAAGGTCACTGATGACGTCATAGTAGTGGGGGAGGCCCAGAACCGGCTCAAATCTCTTACTGGTGATGAAGGAAGTTATGCCTGAGAGAAGACTGATACGATGCCGAAATTGTAGAAAACTTGGGCATGTGCGTAGCAAATGTCGAACATTAAAAAAATCGACAACAACGAAGGACAAAAAGGAGCAATCGTCAGCCCGTATCCAGCAAGCCCCAAATAACAACGCATATGTTACGACAGACAAAGGTATCTTCGTAGATACGGGTGCGAGTAGGACGATTCTTGGGCCTACATTTGCCAAAACACCGGCAAGAATTGAATGATCGAATTGGAAGCTGCGCACAGCAACAGGAGAGCCGGCAACTGTGTATGGTGAACTTCCGATTGAACTGACTTTGGGCAGCACTAAAGTGAAACACCGGGCTCTAGTAGCGGATATCGAGGATGATGCCATCATAGAAATGGGCATCATGAACTCCAAAGGGTTCGAGTTGAATTTCAGAGACGGCGTCCTATGCTTCACGGGAGAAGTGAAGAAATGATTCGTGTTCTGCTGGCTGAAGATGTGAGAATACCAGAGAGGGTTGAAACCGTTTTGGAGGCTCGCCTGGATGGAGGAGCAAGCAGCGGAAACGTGGTGATGTTCGATCCCAAGCTCCATGATGAGAAAATTGGACGAGAAATCGCACTAGGGAAGACCTTGTTGCGTGTTGATAAATTTGTGCCGGTAAGGGTTATGAATGTCAATTATTACCCGGTGACCTTGAAGAAAGGAACGATTTTGGGGCACTGCTCGTCAATTTCCTCTGTGATTAGGAGTGTACGCGGCACTGCTAGTCAAGCCAGTAACTTGCCAGCAGAATTGGAGAAGTTGGTTGCCATCTCATCCAAAGACATGGGACCCGCACAGCAGCCGAAACTGAGAGAACTAGTCAGGAAGTATCAGGACATCTTCGATACCGGAGTAGGCAGAGGCGGTAGATCAAAGGTAGTTCAGCATAAGATCGACACTGGGAGTGCTCCGACAATCAGCCAGGAGACTTCCCCTTGCCAAGAAAGAAGAGGCTGACAAAATAGTCAGTGATATGGAAAAAGAAGGTGTTATTGAATCATCTGATAGTCCCTGGTCCTCTCCAATAGTACTGGTAAAAAAGAAAGATGGTTCAACCCGGTTTTGCGTCGATTCTCGTCAACTCAACAACGTGACGAAGAAGGACAGTTACCCTCTACCAAGAATCGACGACACGCTAGACACGCTGGCTGGATCTACGATTTTCTCGACCCTAGACCTGAAGAGTGAATATTGGCAGGTAGAAATGCTTTCACCATCGGCTCAGGATTGTGGCAGTTCACAGTTATGCCATTTGGCATCTGCAACGCTCCAGCCACATTCGAAAGATTGATGGAGACGGTTCTGAAGGGACTCTCATGGAAGACGTCTTTGGTGTATCTCGACGACATTATTGTGGTTGGCAGATCGTTCGAGGACCATGTGAAAAACTTGGAGGAGGTATTCCAGCGACTAAGAATCTCCGGATTGAAACTGAGCAACAAGAAATGCCATTTGTTCCAGAAGGAAGTACGATACCTCGGCCACGTTGTTTCTGGGGAGGGGGTAGCGGTAGATGAATAGAAAATCAAAGCTGTAAAAGAGTGGCCAATTCCAAAAGACATACACCAGCTTAGGAGTTTTCTTGGTTTGTGCACCTACTATTGCCGATAGGTGCTGGGATTTGCTAACATTGCAAAACCACTGACCGGGCTCACGGAAGGACAAACAAAGTTCCAGTGGTCAGATGAATGCCAAGATTCGTTCAGGAAGTTGAAAGGAGCTTTGATCAACGCATCAATCCTGAGCTACCCCCTTCCGGAAGGGAAATTCATTTTGGACACGAACGCCAGTAACGTGGGACTTGGAGCTGTCCTGTCTCAGATCAAAGAAGGACAAGAGGAGGTCATCGGTTACTTCAGCAAGACCCTCAGTAAACCGGAACGAAACTACTGTGTCACCAGGCGGGAACTATTGGCTGTTGTCAAAGGTGTAGAACACTTCTACAAGTACGTGTACGGGAGAAGATTCCTACTGAGAACTGATCATGCAGCTCTTAAATGGCTCCTACAGTTCAGGAATCCCGAGGGTCAAGTGGCAGGTTGGATCGAGAGGCTCCAAGAATTCGACTTTGAGATCGAACATCGAGCGGGGACCAGCCATAAGAATACAGATGCCCTATCGCAGAGACCATGCCCAGATGACTGTTCGTACTGCCGACGAGCAGAGGAGATGGAGTCGACACTCTGCAGAACCACGGCGTTCGATGATAACTGGACCCAAGGCCTCGATGCGCCAGTACAATGTGGGCAGCCCATTCGAAAGGATCGCCATTGACATCGCTGGCCCGTTCCCACAATCTGAACACGAGAACAAGTACATCCTTGTGGCGATGGACTACTTCAGCAAGTGGGCCGAAGCCTATGCCCTGCCAACCAAGAAGCCATCACTGTTGCCGACGTCTTGGTAAAGGAGTGGATTTGTCGATTTGGTGCTCCTTTGGAGCTGAATTCGGATCAAGGCAGGAATTTTGAGTCAAACCTGTTCCAGGAGATGTGTCAGATGCTGAACATCCGTAAAACGAGAACCACTGCCCTACATCCGCAGTCCGATGGAATGGTGGAGCGGATGAATAAGACGATAAATCACCACCTGTCCAAGGTAGTCTCTGACCACCAGAAGGATTGGGACCAGTACCTTCATCTGTTCCTGATGGCATATCGTTCCACAGTTCATGAGTCAACCGGCCAAACCCCTGCTATTATGGGCCGAGAGCTGCGACTTCCTTGTGACCTGAAGTTTGGGACACCACCAGGACAAGACACTGCGGGAGATGACTACGTCAGCAAGCTACGAAAGAGGATGGACGACATTCATGAACGAGTCCGTTTGAACATCCAGAGTGCCAGCGACAGGATGAAGGAGACCTACGACATCAAGGCCGATGCTGGTGGATATCAGATAGGTGACCTTGTCTGGCTATACAACCCTAAACGTCGCCGTGGACTATCACCGAAGCTCCGGAACTCGTGGGAAGGCCCATATAAGATCATGAAAAGAATAAACGACCTCGTCTGCCGCATATAGAAGCCATCACGAGGAAAACCTTGGGTAATCCACTTCAATAGGTTGTCCCCTTACGCCGGAAACCACGACCAAGTCCGCACCGTCAGATCACCGGAGGACGAAATTACGTTTCAGAGGTTCATGTCCCTGTACTCGAAAGGACAGAAAGTTCAATATGGGGTAACCCGAGAGGAGTCACGAGATCTTTTCAAGGTGCCTGCCGAATACGCGTTAGCTCGCTGTGTGGCAGAAGATCTCCAAATGTCCAGAGGCATTGCAGTAGTTTTCTCCAAGAAGTTCGGTCGACTCCAGGAACTGCGGGAACAGACCCCGGGAGTTGGAGGGGTGTTACAGATGAGGAAAGGTCAGAGAAACATCTACTATCTGGTTACCAAGAAGCGTTCTCGAGATAAGCCGTCTTATGAAGATGTTTGGAAGAGCCTTACGAGATTAAGAGACACGATGCTGGACCAGAAAATTGTGGACATGGCAATCCCAAAATTGGCCTGTGGGCTTGATGGGCTGGACTAGAGAGTTATAAGAAGCATGTTGGAGACAATATTCAGACCAGCGGCATCAACATTCTGGTGTGCTGCAATCATCTTCCCCGACGCATCTCGAAGACTGTGGAGTGTTACTTCCATCGAACGTCCAGGTGCAGATATGGAGAATCTTGCAGATATCTCCACACTCCAAAAATGACATTTCGGGACGAAACGTCTTTAAGAAGGGGGTAATGTAACGATTTCGAGACCGGTCTCGAGACCGGCCCTGATCATCCAATTAACTCGAAATGTAAACATTGTTCTCCGCTGACAAACACATACATCACGTGGAAGAATCACGAACCTTCTAACGAAGATTCTGGGGACATCTAAGAAGTCGCCCGAAAGGCTCGAATGGTCGAGAATTGTAAATAGGAGTATATAAGCCACTGGGTATTAGATGTCGGGATAGTCAGAGTTAGTTACAGTTCCAGAGTCGTAGTCAGAGAGATAGCCACAGTAGATATAAATTTGAAATGTTTTAGTTGAATAATTGTTTTAAATAAATTAGAAAAATTAGTTTAGTGCAGTTTTACTACAATACCTACTTTTTGCCACAAGCTTTTAACTAATGAATCAACCATTTTTTGCTCATGGGGGGTTAGATCTAGTCAAATTGGGAGATAGTCAAGTTAAACATTCAACAGTAGACATTTCTGACGGAATAGTGACTTGAAATGATTCCTCGAATGCGGGTGTGGTATACGTTTGAACGGGAACTGCATTCAAGCATGGTGGTATAAGTTTCAACCACAAGTGAATAATTACAATGTTATACACACCGAGGAAATAATGCCTTGCAATAATTCATCCTGAATGGAGCATGGCATAAGTTTGAGCCACATGGAAACTGCATTCAAGGATGATGGTATGAGTTTCAACCACAAGTGAATAAATACAAACACCCCGAGGACATAGTGCCTTGAAATAATTCATCCTGAATGGAGCGTGGCATAAGTTTGAGCCACATGGGAAATGCATTCAAGGATGGTAATATAAGTATAAATCATAAGCGCATATAATAACTACACTCAAAGGTGTGAAAATAGGGGTGATGGTTCAACCACAAACATTTATTTGATTTTTTTCATCATTTTACAGATCGAACCCAAGTTAAACGTAGAAGAATTCGAATGATTTCTTTCGACCATGATTCGTCCGAACATGAAGGTGATGTGAGCTTAACAGTCCAGAACAGAGTTACCAGTTGTCCGGACATTGATCCAGACATGTTAGAACTACTAGAAGAAGATCCATCCACCTCCTCGAATCTTGAATCAAATTCTGTTCATGAGTGCATCGCTAAAAGGTGGAATCATTATATAATCAATGGAGACGAAGTAGAGAAATGGGAGGATTTCGAGAAAAAATATCCGATTCCATGGTGGTTTGAATTGCTCATTCAAACCACCAGAAATGAACCCAGAAATATTAAGGTTTCTTTCTGACATCGATCAAATGAGAGACAAACATTTACAAAAAATTCAAGCCCGGATTACGACTGCACTGAGTGCGCAAGCGAAGATGGCCGACAGGTATGTCAAAGGTTCTAGTTTTTCTCATGGCGAAACTTTATCTGTGATAATGGAAACTGGAAGAATTTTGGCATATACTATCAACATGATATCATCCCACAGAAAATTTTATTTTTACCCCCAAGTCAATCAGAATGTCAAAGAAATCATCCGTAAAAGCCAACCAGACACTTCTCTGCGGGAAGAATCTTGTAGACGTATTGAAAGCAGCCCAAAATGCTGAACAATCTGCGAAGGAAATAAAGGCGGGAAAAAATCGACCACCGATAAAGAAAACGTTCACGAAGAAAAATTTATAGCTATCCAAACCGTCATCATCTACTTCAGAGCATTTAAACTTTCAACGCCCCTTCTTCTCCCCCAAAGCATATCAAGGAAGAAAACCAACTTACAAAAGAGAGGGGAGGGGGCGCAACTATGGAACTTATCAAGACAATCGCAGGAGCTACAGGAGACGAATGAGGTAGAAATATATTGTGGTAGACTGAAATATTTTTATAAAAACTGGTCTTCTGTAACATCAAACAGCACTATACTCAGTTAAGTAAAAGATTACCGAATAAAATTTCACGCAAACCCTCTTCGGCAACATAAATATGTTGAGCTCAAAAACGAGAGCCAACATGAATTGATGAAGTCTGCTATAAATAGTCTAATCATCAAGGGGGTAATAGTTGAATGCAGTCCATGTGCAGACCAGTTTTTATCATCATATTTCTTACGTGAAAAGTCAAACGGGGGGCGCCGCTTCATTCTACACCTTAAAAGGCTAAATTGTTATATAAATACTCCGCATTTTAAACTTCAAAACAGTGAATAATCCTATTATGGAAAATACTTACATGGCAACTATCGACCTAAAGATGCCTACTATATGGTGTCAATAGATAAAATGAGCAGGAAATATTTGCGTTTTCAATGGCAAAATAAACTCTATGAATGTAAGGTCCTTCCGTTTGGGCTTTGTACTGGGCCATATTTATTTGCGAAACTTTTTAAGCCAATTGTTGCTCATCTCAGATCTAAAGGAATTATGTGTTATTTACTTAGACGACATATTAGTCATGCACAAAAATTTTGATATTTGCAGACGTTATGTAGTCAGCGCAATAGAAATACTTCAGTCTCTTGGGTTTTTGATAAATTTCAATAAAAGCCAACTGAACCCAGAAAAATCATGCACCTACTTAGGTTTTTTCTATGATACCGAAAAAATTATTTTTTCATTAACTTCAAAGAAAAAAGAAAGATTAACTCTGAAACTAAATTATTTCCAAAATAAAATTAAAATAAGATAATTAGCCCAGCTAACAGGCATCCTAGCAGCAGCTTGTCCTGCAGTCACTTACGGATGGGCATATGTAAAAAGTTTCGAGATTCTGAAGTATTTGTCATTGAAGAAAAACAACAATAATTATAATCCAAAAATAACATTACCTTCCTCTCTCAATAGCGATATGAACTGGTGGCAGAAAAAATCACCTGATAGCTTCCATTTCATTTAAACACCGAATCATAAAAAGGAAATACAGAGCGATGCGTCAACTACGGGCTGGGGAGCCCTCTGTGAACAAAAAATTGCTCGCGGATTCTGGGATTCCTATGAAATCAAAAAGCACTTTAATGAATTGGAACTATTAGCTGCCCTGCAAGCACTCAAATCCTTCACTAAAAATGTATCAAACTGTCATATTTTGATGCGAATTGATAATACAACCGCCATTTCTCATATTAGTATAATGGGTGGCATCAAATCTAACAACCTCAATTCAGTAGCGAAGGAAATATGGGATTACTGCGAGGGAAAAAATATAACCATACATGCTTCATACATAAGTTCCGCTGATAATTATGAAGCAGACCGGCAATCGAGAGTACTGAAAATTGAAACAGAATACAGTTTGAATGGGAAAGCATATAATCAAATTACCAAACAGTTGAGCGCACCTTCTATAGATCTATTTGCAAGTTATTCTAACGCCAAATGTAGGGACTATATTTCCTGGTTTCAGGACCCTCATTCTTCAACATCTGATGCATTTACAATAAGCTGGAGTAAACCAATGTTTCTTTACGCTTTTCCGCCGTTCGCACTCATAAATAAAATGATAAGCAAAATAATTAATGACAGAGCTGACCGAATTTTAATAGTCCCAGATTGGCACGGCCAACCCTGCGGTTCCCTATATTTTGCAAACTGTTACAAGAACCTCCCATCTCAATTCCACCTTCAAAAAATTTGCTATTGTCTCCTTTCAGGGACAGTCATCCCATGTGGAGGAGCCTTTCTCTGATAGCCGGCAGATTATCAGGAGAGCTTTCCTAAAAAAAAAGGGGTACCAGAGGAAGCTGTGGCGGTCACAATGGCTTCTATTAGCGAATCAACTATCAAACAATACTCCGGAACAATACCGAAATGGTATACGTATTGCAAAGCAAAACAGATTTATTCGAACCCACCGTTAAAGAAGTCATTTCCTTTTTAAACAGTTTAGTTGATTACAGTATTACTCACAATTCTATTAATTCACACAGGGCCGCACTGCATCTCATAATTAAAAAACATTATGATCAGGAGGAACTTGTCAAACGATATTTGAAGGGGATATTCAAACTAAGACCGAATTTCCAAAAAATAAAACGACTTGGGACCCATCGATCGTTCTGAAATATCTAGAACCACTATTTCCGTTAGAGGAATTAAGTTTAGAAACGCTATCTAAAAAAATATTAGGCCTTTTGGCACTCATAACGGCAGAACAAATCAATACAATTTCCAAAATAAGACTTTCCTAAATAACTTCCGATTCCAATGGGCTTCAAATAATCATTACAGATATTTTAAAAACATCTCACCCTAGAAGAGCTCAGCTTTTATAGGAAAAATCCAAAATTATGTGTAGCGACAACTCTGCTCGTATATATAAAGAAAACTGAACCCTACCGGGTAGACCAAGTCGATGATTTTTTTGTTTTTGACTATCAGAAAGCTCCATGAAACGGCTACGTCTCAGACTTTGAGTCGTTGGCTGAAGTCAATCTTGAAAAACAGCGGGTTGAATGCAAATGTGTTTAAGAGTCACTCCACATGACATGCATCTACATCGGCAGCAAGTAGAGCCGGTGTGGGGATTGACCACATTATGAAAACCGAAGGGTGGCCTGAAAAATCTTTTGCCAAATATTATTGCAGACCTCTGCAAGAGGACAGAAATGAAATTGCTAGAACATTATTAGATAGTTTTGGAGGGAAAAACCACTAACAATTATTATAATTATTAGATTCGGTGCAAGGTAATTATTTAAGATTTGGTGCAAGGTTATTATTTGTTGGGAAATATTGTTTTTATAGTGTCAAGTTCAAATTGTTCATTATATATATTCTCCGATGCATCTTTAAAAAGATAACTAAATATACAAAAATGTTATTGAGTACTGATCGCTTTTCATTAGTTAAAAATCTACAGAGTATAGGAGTATTGGAAAAGACTTCCGTGAAGTATAATAAATGGAATAACGACTTATCTGTAAGGAAGTTCGTTCCATATTATACGAGCGAAATCTTTTCCAATACTTCTTACCCACCACCCCAAGAAAAAAAATGAATAAATAAAATCATGCCCAACAGTCAACAGGAGCAAAAAATGGTGATTCATTAGTTAAAAACTAGCAATAAGTAGGTATGTACGTGCTAGCACTAGGAGATACTACAGAGTGTTCTAGGAGTATTGGAAAAGACTTCGCTCGTATAATATGGAACAGGTAAGTCGTTTGTTCCATAAATTATGGGCTCTCGATAAAGCATCAGATATTATCATTTGTAAGCCTGGCTTATATACTAATTTAATATTGTATTTCTGTATTTGAATGAGCATACGTTGAAGACGTGAAGGAACAGAATTCAGAGTCCTCATATGTTCAGTCTTACTTGATAGATTTGGAATGAATTTAGAGACATAAGTTATCATGCCTAAAAATCGTTCAACATCCTTTTTGTTGGAGGGCCTTTTGAATGATCTTATGGCTGCAATTTTATCAAAATCGGGTTCTATTCCTCCGCTTGATATTTTATGTACTAAAAATAACGGTATTTCTTCCAAATTTACATTTATTTAAATTTAGTTTGAGGTTAACTTCTTTACACCTACTCAATAATTTGATTAACCTTAGGTCATGTTCCTCTTTGGTTTTTTCCCATACTAAAAATCGTCAATATATGATTCAACGCCCTGTATTCCCTCAAATAGGAATTTAATTTTTTTATGAAATATTTCTGATGCTAAGGATATTCCGTAAGGAAGTCTCAGAAATCTATACCTCCCTTATGGAGTATTGAAAGTACAGAGAAATGAACTTTTATCATTCAGTTCGATCTGATGAAATGCTTCAGATGCATCCAATGAGGAAAAATATTTTGCTCCATTTAATTTCGTCAGTATGTCCTCTACTGTAGGTAGGGGAAAATGTTCTATTTTTATTACCTTATTCAGATCTTTTGGATCTATGCATATTCTAAGGTCACCATTGGGCTTGTTGACAATTACTAATGAGTTTACCCATTCAGTTGGCTGGTCGACTTTAACTATTATTTTGGTTGTTTCTAGTCTATGTAATTGGAGTTTTAATTTTAGTTATACAGCAATAATAGGAACCTTTCTTGGTGCATGAATGGCTGGACTAGCTTAGTCATCTATTTCAATATTAAATTCGCCTTCCAGATAACCAATTCCACTGAAAACTTCTTTCAAATCTTTCATAACTAATTTTTCATATTCTTGTTTTGTATCAATATTTTCTTTCAAAACTTCAACTAACTTTATTAAATCTTTCACAATCCTTCTTCCCTAAAATGGGTTGAATATTAATTTCATCAACTACGTAGAAGGTTAAGAAATTTGACTTGTATTTATATTTGCAGTATAGATCGCACCTACCTAAATATTAAATAAATAAATTATTTTGGGATAGTTCTAATTTTGTCAAGTAATTTGATGGTTTTATGTTTACCTGGGCACCCGTGTCCAATTTAAATTAAATTTCTGTTTTATTATTTACCTCAATAATTGACACAATCCAATCGGTGGGCCATAGAATAGCAGAATTATTTTTGTAATGTCGATAAATGAAAAAACCAGTAATATGTAAAACCAACAAAATGGAGAATCAATTATGTTTCAGAATAACATTTTATAGGTCTTAAAAACAGCAGAATTGAATGGATAGAAATGATTTATGATCCAAATTGAAATTCATATAATATGTTTTTATGAGAAACAATAAAGCATTATACGCGAAAACAGTAGAACCAGATTTCATAGGTCTGAATTCGGCAAGACTGGAAAGTGACCGAAATGAGAAAATAAAGTAATTGCAAATCTCAATAACCTAAGCTCTTCAAAACATAAAACGATCACGCTCAAAAAATATCGAAATGTAATTCCATCAAAACAACATATAATCTTATCTAAATCCAACAAATTATCTGAAAATGAATCTGTAGTAACATAAAATCCTTGGAAACAAAATGTGTCAGACTGAAAACGGTCAGAATCGAAATCTAGCAGAAATTGTGGAGGGGATGATCGAATTAAGAACCATGCTTGATGTGATGGGATGGAAATTAATTCCGATATTAGAATTTAGTAATATTGACCGCACTCTGCTCCATCTCTGAGAGACTAGAGCCATCCGCTATCCCCTCTCCAAATTCTGATATTTTTCGGTTCTATCCTTTTCGATTCTACTATTTATTCTTCTGATTATTTTCAATATAGAAATTTTAGGTCTTGTACTCTATGGATTCGATGATTTTAATTCTTATAATATTCTGTTCCGATATTTTTCCACTTCGTGGGGTCCAAACCTCCCTGAAATAAAATGCATTCACACAAGCTAAAATTATCAATAGGAAGAAAAAATACAAAATGTACTAGAACAGGTATAGTTAGATATTTTCGAATTTATGCTATCGATTTCTTACTAAAAGTACCAGTTTTATCATTAATAAGTGTCAATATGAAAAACATAAAAAGGAATCATCTAGAATTAATTTATTTTGTTAGATCATTGATCATAAAGATTTCTAGGTAAACTAGTATGCAAGCCTCACTGTTTACTTATTTGACAAAGGTTCAAAAGACGAACACTGCGACTGACTCATCTACATCTACTAGACCTATTGTCTCAGGAGCAAGAAATAGAAATTCTCTTCATTTCCTAAGACAATAATTACATTGTGTCGGAAATGTCCAAATATACATACATAAATATAAATACTTAAAACAATACAATAAATATAACTGCTGTACCGGAAAATTCAAGAAATCTCGCACTGTATAAAAACTATTTTGCATTAAAAAAATTTTAAGCGTCAGACTTAGATCAGACAGATTTAATATGTTCAGACAGATGATTAAAAATGTATGGCCTTACATAGTAAGGTGCATTTTGAGGTATTTTGTATTTTCCAACTTGTCTGTGAATGAAGCCTTTCTGACGTATTCCCATTAAGTTTGAAACGGGTAATAATGCAAAATATAACACACAATTTCAAATATGTACAAACTAGCAAGAGTTAATATATTGCTATATTTAAAGATTAATATGCATGTTTCTCTACAAGGGATGTGAAAAACGCACTTTAAAATTGCCTTTTGTGCAATGAATACATCTTTCGACTTAATAGAGATGCCCCACAATCAGATTCTATATCGAAGACGCAATTCAACTTTTGTATAAGATACCTTTACAAGCTGGCCAACTTCTAGCACTGTTTTCAAATTCTAAAACATATGATATGAAGAGTGCAACTTTGAGATAATACTCTCAGAGTGATATCCAGTTGACGTGTTTATCAAAATGAATTCCCAATTCAATTGCATCTGTATCGGACAAGACTGTGTTATTGAAATCAAATTTCAATTCGACTGATGGCTGTTTATAAATTATGATTTTAAGCGCACAAGTATAGATCATGGCTATTGAAAAAATTACAAGTGGCGTGCAGTCATTTTCCGTTTTCTTGTTTTAATAGAAACGTATTTGTCGATGACTTTAAGACAGATATATCATCCGCATACGCAACGAAATCTGAGTGTAGTATATTATCTCCAAATCTGTTGATGTATAATAATAGAAAGAGACATGTGATATTGAATTGTTATAATCAAATTTTAAAGTCATTTGAGGGGACTACAACTGATTCGTCAGATATTTTTATATGCGATATAAGCAGTTTTGGACTTCCTAGAAAATAGGAGTTGTAGTTATTAGCGATAGCCTGAGGTTGCTCAATAAATTCACCCTCTCTAATAATGGTCATATTTGAATTTTCCTTCATCGTCTTTTTTACGTGTACTCTGAGACCAGAGAAGGGAAACCTGAAGACAGAAACTTATTACGATTGATTTTGTCAAAGGCCTTGAAGAAAACACCGAAGCAAGAAACGAATAACCAGAAAAGTTGAATTTTACTAATGTGATCATTCCTCAGATCAAGAAGTAAACTCTAGATAGGTCCGATGCTATGTAAACACCGTGTTCAATGAAGCAAAGACAAATGTGTTTTTTTACAATTCACCTCTAGTCTCTGCTGTTTGCAAACATCTACCCTCTGTTGTAAAATTGATTAATGAAAAATCTGAGCTCGGTAAGTATCAAGGAATGCGTAATTTTATATTCCGGTGTATTACTCTGGGCGTTCTAGAAAAATATTTTTTCAAAAAGTTCGAAAAAAATCTTCTCTCAAAAGATATAATATATCGTTTTCAACTGATAAAATAGTAGGCACTCTGAAAATTAAAGGCGGTTACCAGAATTATCTCAATCTTGGCAACACCGCTTGTTGCATTGGTCGCCATTGGGTTGACGTATTTTCTTGTTTTGATTAGAAATTTCCTTTGGGTTTCCAAGAGTTCTCGTGGTTTTTTGACGTTCATAAACAAGTTTACGTGAGATTTGTGATACTTTTAATAGTAGTGCAGTGGTTTAGTGAGATACGATGTTGAAATACTGCTTTGTTTACAAAACAACGATAGTCAACAAACATTCCACAGGTGAGCTAACAGTGGCGTGTCGGACAAAGAATGTAAACGTATTCTTCAGATATAATATCGAAGTGGAATAGGTACTAATAATGAATAACTCATTCATACATAAGTTTCCTACTGACGAGAAGAAGTTGCAAATATGGTGTGATGTTCTCGAATTGGATCCTTTGAGCTTGAAGAAATATTTGTATATACCTATGTTCGTAAGGAAGAACACTTTTGAGACCAGAAGCCATTCCTGATGTACAAGCAGTTGAGAGGTGATTTTGCGAAGAGTTAAATAGAGTGTTATTATTTCACCCCGAAGATTATTTTTGGGGCCTGAGGTAACATGGCAAAGACAGAGACAAGCTGAATCATGCTTTTACCAACACAGTTTTCACAAAATCAAATGGAAAATTTTTGAATAGTTTATTTGGTATGCATTAATGCTTGTTTTTCCTTACTTACCTAAAGTGATAATTGTTAACTGATACTTTTTATTCAATAATTGTTACTTGATGCTGCATGAATCCACCCTATATCTGAAAAATTAAGCTACTCCAGAAACTCCAGAAAGTGTAGGAGGGTAAGAAATTCATTCCCCTCAAAAAGTTACTTTGTTTATCAATTTTACTTGTAAAGAAAAATTATTCAGTTATCGTCAACTTATTCTAGGTAGGTATTTCTTATTTGCCTCAAAGAAATAAGGTGAACATTTCATGATATTGAAAATTGTCAATTAAATATTTCTCAGAAAGATAAATTGCTCAAGAAAGCTTCTGTTTTAGTTCAAACCTGATATGTAAATAAAATATTGATTTTCTGATTTGCTGGTTTGGTCAAATATCTGTCTTCCCATTTTCTGTCATTCTCCTTTGACGGTATTACAGTTTTATATTGTAATGTTCAGTTCTTCGAAAGATCGATACGATCATTTATGATTCTCGAATTTTTAGATTTTGATGAATATCCGTTACTGCAATATATTGATTTTCCAAATTTCTCGTTCGATTATTTTCGATTTCTTTAAAATTAATTCTGAACCATTTCGCTTCTCTAGAATATCTTTACTGGATTTTATTGGTTCGATACTTTTAATTCATAGTCAATTTCAGTTTGAGATTTTACTTTTCTGATGGATTATATGTAATCCTCCAATCATTAATGCTTATAAAATTGATACAATAAATGAAAAAATCGTCATCATTATCTTGGTCATGAGCAATTTATTAATAGATTTACACATTTTTGAAAAGTGATTCAATTTTTGGCATTTCATGCAGTGTTTGTTGAAAGCAGGACACTGATTTCTTCCATGTGTTGTTCCACACCTGGTTTCGCACTGGAACTACCGGCGTGCTCACGCTCACTATAACTACCGGCGCCACGCGCACTGTGGAGATATCGATTGTGCGAAGACTTCATCGAGTGAGATGGAGAACGGGTTTGAAATGTATGTTTTTTGGAACACTTCTTTGCTGCCTGATTTTGTGTACTTCTCTTTTCTCTATAGTTTTTGATGCGTCTCTGCTTATTTTTTCTAGCTGGTCTTTGGTTCTCTCTGCTATTCTGCATGTTTCTACGGCTTATTTGCTCAAAGATATTGATTTAAAAAAATTGTATCCCCCCCTGTCTCTCTAAATGCTAGGTAGAGAACGCGGAAATATTTTTGACGGTTTTGGACGTGGATAGTTAAGGCAGAGAGCTCGTCCTCCTATTCCCAAAAAAATGTTGGAACTCACAGAAAAAAAAATCTGGAAAACCTCTGAAAAACATCGGGCGTTCGAATAATTTCCGTAGTTTGACCTGTAGTTTGACATTAAGGTTGGGTTCATGCGGTGAAGCTGGACGACAACGGAACAAATATACCCCTGCTAGTAACGTACCAACCTCTGGGCAACTGGTTCACCTATATATTAAGACAGATAATTGTACAAATTCTTGTGCTAAAAAAGCTTTTCAACGAAGCCCAGCAGCGAGGCTTTCGACGAGGGACAGCTCTGCAGCTGAGACCCGCCTGAAGTAGAGAAAGACGGCCGACAAGAAATAGGCGGTACAAGAAGGAGAGGAGGTTGAGTGACGATTTTACCACCTCACAGACCAAATCGAACATGCCGTAGGCCGTGCCAGCAAGTTCCAACGGGGACTCCCAGGTCCGCGTCGTCATCGATTGGAGACCAAACCAAAGAGGAAACCTTAAGTGAGGGAACTCGAGAGGCAGGAAAAGATTCTTGCGAGGCCTCTAATTGTGCTTTATGCTGCGCCTAGGGCTGTGAGGGGCCTAGGACTTGATTAGGACCCTTAGAAGATACTTCAGGGTTTGGATATACCGGCCAGGCATGGCCACATGGGTGCAAAATAGAGGCCTCGAGAGAAAGAAACTCCCCACGATCGGCTCGACTAAATGGACAAAAAGGGTGGGAGAGACAGCAACTGCGGGGCGGAGACACAAGACCGACGAAGGGTCTCTTACAGAAGAGGAGCATGCAGGTGATCATTCGAAGTGACAGGGAGGACGGTACCATTCCCCAGAAGAGAGCGAATCTATCGGGAGCAACCTGATGGAACAGATGCTACGGACCCTAGAGGGTCTCTAAGGGGGCTCCCGAGACCAGGAACTGTGCTGTAGGAATTCCACCATTGTAACACCAGGATGATTTTTAATAAGTGTCCAGAACCAAGCGTTGGTGGAGTGGCTACTCAATGGATGGACTGCACCGACCATAGCGGGCGTCACATTCAGGGCTGTGCCCTTAACGGACGCTTCCTTGCCGGTGAGGATTGGCCAGGGGCCAAGGAGTGGGTGCTAAGCCTCCAGAACCGTTCTTGAATTGTGGAGAGATGGAAGCACTTAGACAGTCAGAAGAGGCAGGTGGGTGGTTTCGCACCTTATTGGGTAACCGGGAGATCGCTCAGCCCTTGGAGGAGCAGGGCATAACGCTCTACTGCGAGCTTGTTATCCTGGCGGTGAGTTAAGTGGTTATTTTCATCACAGTCTGGATGCAACCGGGGAACTGGAAAACATCCTTAATGGTAAGTCTGAGATACTTTTGAAACAGGAAGCGCATGTTTCCAGGAAGGAAGTGGGGGTTTCATAGAAAGGGGGTACCAGCTACTTGTGGGGAAGGCAGACGGAAAGGAAGTACTAAGGACTGTAATCCTGGCGTCCAGAGACCTCGAAGTGGTCCATATGCCGCAGTTGGGGACCAGGGCCAGGGATGCTACAGTTGCCGTCTTAGAAGTCAAAGTAAGAGCAATAAAACGATAATGGTGGGAAGTGTGTGTCTATTATACTTGCCTCCAACAACTCGCAATACCAACTCGCATAATACGATGTGGAGTAGCACAGACGTCAATGCACAAGGTGAAGCACTACTCAAATATCTAGCGACGGCCAGCTTGGAAATACTAAATAGGAGGACGGAACCAACGTTCATCAACCACATCTGATAACAGATTATTGACGTAGATATATTAGGTTGCATATCGAATTGGAGGGTATCGGAAAACATATCACTGCCAGATCATCGAATGATCGCTGAAGCAGAGGATGTTCCCCCAACGCAACTGGGACACCGTCTTAGAAAGTCTTTCAGGACTGCTGCAGGTATATGTCCCAGGCAGTGTCGACGACGACCAACAGCCTCTATTCCAAGGGGACATGTATAAAAGAAGGTTGTTACGGACGATGCCATAACTTGGGCAGTGAAAAAGTTCAACCCTTATAAGGCAGCACGGCCTGACAGAATTTTCCTAACAATGCTAGACAGGGGCCTGTAACTTATCACTCTAGTCTTGGGAATATAGTCGAGCCAGTATAGCGCTGGGGTATGTTCCAAAGTATGGAAATCAGCGAAAGTAGTAATCATCCCCAAGGCGTGGAAAAGAGAGTATATTGCAACAATCTTGGAGCAGGACCTGACCGCGTTTGTTTGGATATTCACGCTCAGCCCGCCCGCATGACCTCATATCTGCTCGTTAACGATACATTCATGACTCATTCACATCCAAGATAACTTTTTGTGTCAAATAGACTTATATCACAGTCTAGGACACTGAAAGACAAAATGTTTTAAAGGAAAATTCATCTGATTTAATTGAAGCAAAACTTGGAGGAAGCTGAGTTGAAAACAATCGGAAAGAAGGCCGTACTTCAGAAAAGACTCGCAGAAGATCTGACTGAAGAAGGAGAAGACAGAACCTCTTTATTATAAGTATTTGGAATTGATTTCAGCTATATATTGACCAAACTCGACAAAATCACGAACTCATTGGAGGATAAACTTCTAGAAAACTCGGTAGACTTGAAAAAAGAACTTCAACAAACTTCGGTAAGCTTAAAGTAAGAACTTCAACAAAACTGTATGAGCTTTAAAGAAGAACTTCAACAAAATTTGGTAAGCCTGAAAGAACTTCAACAAAAGTCGGTCTGGAGGAAAATCTTCTGGAAAATTCGAAGAATCTGAAAGTAAACTTTAAGAGAAGAGCTTCTGGAAAATCGAAAAGTTTAAAAAAATATCTTAGTGGTGGCGAAACGGTTAGAAGAAACAATGAGAACTGCCGAGACAGAGGTGGATGAAATCAAAGACAACATAGAGAAAGAAATGGGAAGAACACCATAGGTGATGGAAATAAAGACGGAATCGAGGCAGAAAAGTATAAAATGAAGAAAAATTTCAGTTAAGTTCGAAAGACGAAAAAACTCCATGGGCATATTGCTGGCAATTTGAAGCTGCGACCAAAGCAAATGAATGGAAGCAGGGGATGAGGCTTCGGAGTTGGCTTGGTTTGTGCACCTACTATCGCCGATACGTGCTGGGATTTGCTAACATCACTTAACCACTGACCAAACTTATGGAAGGTTAAACATTGTTCCAGTGGTCCGAAGAATGCCAAGATTCGTTTAGAGCGCTGAAACCGATCAATGCACCTGTTCCTAGCGGAAAGTTCATTTTGGACACGGATGCCAGCAACGTGGGACTTGGAACTGTCTTGTCTCAGATCCTGGAAGTGCAGGAAAAATCACCATGCGGAAGCTGTTGGCTGTTGAAAGAGTAGAGCACTTCTACAAATGCATGTTTCACGGAAGATTTATGCTGAGAACTGATCATGCAGCTCTCAAATGGCTTCTACAGTTCAAAAACCCCGAGAGTCAGGTAGCACGCTGGATTGAGAGACTCCAAGAATGTAACTTCAAGATCAAACATCGAGCGGGGACTAGCCATAAGAATGCAGATGCCCTCTCGCGGAGACGATACCCAGATGACTGCTCACATTGCAGACGAGCAAAGGAGAATGAGTCGACAATCTGTGAGACCACCGCGTTAGATGATAACTGAAATGAGAACAAGATCAAGAAAAGCCACGAGAAGGATCCAGATATTGATGGTTCAGTCATCGGCTGGAAGAAGAGTTATCGAATACCGTCATGGCAGGAAATACCCAATTTTCGACCAGTCGTTAAATCTTACTGGGCCCAATGGAACTCCCTTTCCCTGGACAATAGATGTTTTCCACATGCACCCTAAGGATGGTGGGGAAGACAGGCGTCAGACAGTATTGCCCTGGAGCAGAAGACAGGAAGTGCTCCAGAAAATTCATGATGGGGTCGCCAGAGGACATCTGGGAGTGATGCAGACGCTCCAGAACTGGGGCAACGATTTTACTGTGCCAATTGTCAAGCTGAGGTCAGGGACTGGGGCAGAAAGTGCTGTATATGCTGCCAGTAATGGGCCCCAAACACGACCGAAGGGCCCTATCCCTAAATACAACGTAGGCAGCCCATTTGAAAGAATCGCCATTGACATCGCTGGTCCATTTCCACAAACTGACCACGGGAATGAGTACATCCTTGTGGAAATGGATTTCTTCAGTAAGTTGCCGAAGCCTATAGCCTGCCCGACCAAGAAGCCATCACCAACGCCGACGTGTTGGTAAAGGAGTGGATATGTCGATTCGGTGTTCTGTTGAAGCTGCATTCGAACCAAATCAGGAATTTCGAGTTCAAACTGATTCAAGGAATGTTGTAGATGCTGAACATCCGCGAGACCAGAACCACGGCTCTACATCCACAGTCCGATGAAATGGTGAAGATGATGAATAAGACGATAAACGTCACCTGTCCAAGGTAGTGTCTGACCACGAGGAAAATTGGGACCAGTACCTTTATTTGTTCCTGATGGCCTATCGTTCCGCATTGCAAGAGTCAACCGGCAAAACTCCGGCTGGTATCAATATGAGCAGAGAGCTACGACTTCCCTATGACTTAGCGTTTGGGATGTCACCAGGACAAGACACTGCGGGAGAAGATGACGTCAGTAAACTTAGATAGAGAGTGGACGAAATTCATGAACGAGTGCGTTTGCACATCCGAAGTGTAAGTGGCAGAATGAAAGAGACCTACGGCATCAATGCCGGTGCTGGAGTATTTCTGTAGTTGCGGAACTCGTGGAAAGTTCTGTACAAAATAATGAAGAGAATTAACGGCCTCGTCTACTGAATCAATAAGCCACCACGAGGGAAACCCAGAGTCGTTCAATTCCATAGGTTGTCCCCTATCGCCGGAAACCACGATCAAGTCCGCACCCTCAGACCACCACAGGATGAAATAACGTTCCAAAAGTTCATGTCCCCGAACTCAAATGGACAGAAAGTTCGTTCTGCATGGGTTAGACACGAGACCTTTTCAAAACCTTTTCAAAGTGCCTTCCGGTTAGGCGTTAGCTCACTGTATGGCAAAAGATCTCCAAATGTCCAGAGGCATTGCCGTGGTATTTTTCAAAAAGATCGTTTGACTACAGGAACTACGGGAACAGAACCCAGAAGTTGAAGGGGTGCTGAAGTTGAAGAAGGGCCAGAGAAACATTTTTTACCTGGTTACCGAGATAAATCGACCTATGAAGATGTCAGGCGGAGCATCACCAAATTGAGAGATACGATGCTGAACCGGAATACTGTGGACCTGATAATCCCAAAATTGTTCTGTGGGATTGATGGGCTGGACTGGAGAATTAGAAGTAGCAGGTTAGATACGATATTCAGATCCAGCTGCGTCAAGATTTTGGTGAGCTGTAATCATCTTCCTCGACCCAACACGAAGACTCTAGAGTTTTGGGAGTATTTGAGAAGGGGGAAATGTAACAATCCAGGAGCCGAACCTGACCGCGCCTGGTTGGATATTCACGCTCAGCTCGACCGCATGTTAACGATACATCCATGACCTATCACATCCAAGAAAGAACCAGGTTAAAGAGATCCAGAGAAGTCGCTAAATGACGACGACACCTCTCGGTGTTTAGAAAATATTCAAACAGAAGCATTTCCGATATAAATAAAGGAATCTCGAGCGGTTGAGATAGACGCAGATATAGCTAGTTCCAGAGTTCGCAAATAGGCAGCGATAGTGATACAAATGTCTGAAATAAATTAAAACGTAATGTTTCAAGTTAAAATAAATTAGCGAATTATAGTTGAGTGTATTTTTATTACAATACATTAGCAAATTCCTTAAGGCTCATCAGCCTAACACCACTCCCACTCAAAACGCGGGTAAGGGTAATAGATAGATTTATGTTGGAGTCCCTTTCAAAGAAATCAACATGCATACAGAAAGGGGAGGTGGACGGGATCAGTCCCTTTACATTGTGTGCGACACTATAGAGAGCACTAATGGCCAAAGGACCACCTCACTAGATGTGCCTTCAGGAAGCTGCCTTTCTCCCCATCTATGGTGTTTAGTCATAAATTACCTTTTGGAAAAACTCGCAGGTGAAGGTTTCGAGGCACAATCATACGCATCAATAATAGGCATAGAAGTCAGATCCCACTTGTCGCAAATATGAAGAAAACGAAGAAACTTCATCTCACTTCTTTGGCGAGACCCATATGGGAGGTTTGAAATCTTTACAGTTGAAAAACTCCAACAAGAGAAACTGATTAACTTGGAATGGATGGACATACTGACTTTCACCAGAAGATCACAAAGGTTCGAAAAGGAAGATTAGGGGAAGTATTGTAGATATGTAAAAAACAGGGGTTGGCAAAAGGTTCCATGGAGGCCTACTGGTTACCGGGCTCCGGAAGCGGCGTCCCCATGCTTACTACAACTACTAAAACTATAAAAAGAATAAAATAAATTTTGAAGTGAATCATTCACTTTGATACATTATGTAATTTTGAATGATATAAAAGCTTGTAGCGAGAATGAATCGTGACAAAAATAATTTTGAAATTAATATAATAAGAAATACGTAGATACTTCTAACGATTAGCAGAAAAATTGCAAAATTCGCGAGGGTATGAACAAGACTGTAGGGTTGTTGCCTAACCTGCACTATCCAGCATAGATGTTAGTTTCAGTTGCAGTACAAATTGAAAAATGGCAACATGGTAGATATTATGTTGCCATTTTTCACCTTGGAGGTTTATATCTGGTAAAATTCTGGGAGTACCTGTAATCATATTATTGCATCACTCACCATTCGCATGCATTATTTACCAATAAAAGGAAAACAAGGAGGTAGTGGACCACTCCGCAACGTTGTATCAATCTCACACCATCGCCTGACTTGAAGTAATAATGCATCTACATCGTCACTCTCCGAGTCATCAAAGTCACTTTCTGATGAATCACTTCCTGATTGTTCTATTTCATCCTCTAATACATACTCATTCTCTCTTGAATCATATTCGTCGCTATATCTTCATCCATTTTTATGAATTACAAACGAAACTGAAAAGCAAGTTCAACCGGCCCAAATGTAAAACAAAACTGATACCAACCCCACCACGTATGAAAAACGCGGCAAACATGTTTATTTATTTGGGACCGAGTTACTTCGACGATAATAACGGTCAGGAATTAAATGTGACGAATTAATTCGGGATAGTACAACTCTGCAAAAAATATCAAGACCAGTTATCTCGGGATAATAAGGCAAGCGGTTAAACATATTTGGCGATATAATAGTAATGCCAGAAAGTTGTTCTACTTATAAACTCATCAATTTAGTCAAGAGATTGGATATAATGGGAGAAATATAAACAAAGGGTGAGCCACAATAAATCTTGGGCCGCGGTGTAGAGCCTGATGGTAGGCCCACTCCAGATTTTAAACCTAAACCTGTCCTAGGTAGCTTAGAACTGAAACCAGTAAAGAATCATTACAGAACTTTTAAATGATCATGCTTCTTTGAAACATCACCTGATCCTGACTCGGGAGACTGCAAAAAAATCCACCACGTGTGAATGTGGCAGACTGGATTGCCGAGGAGCAGACTTATTGGGGAAGGAAAAATTGGACTTAAAGACCTGCAAATCAAATTTCTTACCATGAACTAGTAAGAAATAAGCAGGTGGATATTATATAATTATCAGAAGCGCATGCGATGGGTCGCTGTTTTTGGATGCATGCCTCCGAATCACAGTGGTGAAGAAAAACTTCAAATATTATAACAAATATTTTTAATAATATAAAAAAATTAAGTCAAAAACTCTTTCGTATATGAAAAAATCAAAATAAAACTTAACAAGTATATGATGATGCACCCAAAATGATTTTTATAAGAGTCACGTGTCAGTATCAATCACAGTATATCTATCATTCACATCAAATAAATCACTAGCACCTTCCATTTCTGCAAGCCCAAAATTGTAATCATGACTGATGGCAAAAGGACTCAGATGCACAAAAGGACCTGTAAAAGAGGAAATAATATATATGATAGAAACCTTCGAATTAAAGGTGGTCTTACTTTCATTACTAGAATGACATATAAAATCTCCATCAAATATTGTGGAAACATGTTTTTTGAACAATATACCAGCTGTTATCAACTCAGGATCTTCTTCATCATGGATGGAGCGTGGTTTCTTTGCTATGGGCTCATCATTTTCAATATCAGGCTGAAATTAAAAGAATGAAGATCGCCAATTTTACTACATTTTATACTTAATAACTGAAAATAAAGTTAGAATGACTGATAAAGAAAATGTTATAATCAATTTTGAATGACAAATTCTTTGCATGTTTCAATAAAGGTTTGTGACGCCAGTTGACAATAGGTAGGTATACATACTTGAAGTGGTCGTTTCACACATTTGTTCTCGACATTTTCTTCATATGTATCACATAAAAGGCTAGTTACAATTGGAGTTGTAGATGATGAAACTTTTAGTTGAAATGAGTCACTCAATGTCTGGAAAAAAGTATTACAGAGTTGCATACATAATACCTACAGAGAAATAAAGGTGATTTCACTCATATTGAACAGATTTCTTTTTTTTATACTGAATGATATGATTGCAAAACACTTTTCATGTTATGGACATAAAAAGAAAACACATTTCAATTTCAAAATTTAAAAATAGAACAAATTAAGATTTAAAATTCAACAAACGGTTATCAATTTTTCAACTGACTTGTTCTCAACCAAGTTTATATTATGAGAACATGAACTAAATAATTTTTGATAATAGCATGCATTCAAGAACTACCAATATACATATCGCAATTGTCTATACTTTCACAAACATTTTATTTGTCTGTAATTCATACTGATCTTTTATTATGTTATTCCTTTCCACAAATTCCAATTCTTACAGAATACAAGTTTGTGTTCCACCTTCAATCATACTCTTATGTCTAGTATGGTATTTCAATTCAGCTGATAATACAAGTTTCCTTGATAAAGCAGTTTCTCTTCTGGAAATCAATCATAAAGTGCTAAACCAATTTCTGATATAAACTTGCTGAGAATGAAGACCTATATGTACAGGGTGGGGCACCGAAAACGAAACAGATCGAATATCTCCAAAACACATGTGTTGTGAAGAAAATGCAAAAACACGTCGATTTTTAATCCAAGGGGAACATCTTCCTATCATAACCTCAACTGTCATACCTCTTCCCCCACCCCTTGGTCACTATCACCCAAACAATTTGAATAGGGAAAGTAGTAAGTGTGACACATCATTAAAAAGATAAGTTCATAAGGAATTCAGACGAGTAAATTTTCGCTACCTAACTTTCTATTTTGGCGACCTCTTGCGGAAAAAACAACTGACCTGTATTCCAAATTATGATACTTCATTTGCAAGCTAATTTGACATAAATTCGGTGACAATGCATTAGGGAATTTTTCTAATGAAAAAAACAAAATGGCGGACAAGATTTAAAATTATGGTCCGGTTTGATTCAAATTTGATAAGTGGTGGTTTCCAGGATCGGATATTATAAATAATTGTTTGTCCAAGTATGTGGGGATTTTCAGGGTCGGAAGTTATGATTTTTTTGTCGATACAAAAAACAAGGTGGCTGGTGAAACGGACCATAATTACAAATTTCGTCCGCCATCTTGTTTTTTTGCACTGACAAATAATTTATAATTTCCGACCCTGAAAACCAACACTTATCAAGTTTGAATCAAATTATACCATAATTTTAAATCTTGTCCGCCTTTTTGGAGCCACCCTTTTGTTTTTTTTTATGTCAAATTAGCATGTAAATAAAGTATCATAATTTGGAATACGGATCAGTTGTTTTTCCCGCAAGAGGGTGCCAAAATAGAAAGTTAGGTAGCGGAAATTGACTCGTCTGAATTCCTTATGATGATGCGTCACACTAACTACTTTCCCTATTCAAATTGTTTGGGTGATAGTGACCAAGGGGTGGGGGGATGATGTCCGCCTTGGATTAAAAATGGACGTGCTTTTGCATTTTCTTCAGAACACATGTGTTTTGAAGATATTCGATCTCTTTCGTTTTCGGTGCCCCACCCTGAATGTTGGCGGCAATGGTGAATATCCACCAATAAAAACAATAATTATTGGGTTAGTTTGCGACATTTGCTCAGCAACGTTGCCTATATTTGATTAAAGATAAAATAAAGAAAATGAGAGAAAACCTTCAACAAAGAAATTTTTTGGTAAATGAAGAATAAGGAATTTAAATTTGTGTTGGTACCAGAAAACAAAAATCAAAGACTTAGAATTCTTTAAAAATAACTCTTCAAAACTGATGCAATCACACCTAAGATAACTACAAATGCACAAAGAGAAAATTCCTTAGTGCCAATTGAAAGATGCCAGATAAAAACCATTCTTTTGAACACCGATTTAATGCAAGGTGAAGCATTTTTCTATAAATGTTTCCAAGGACGAGAAAATCGGTCTACTGAAAGAGGAAAGAAAAGATAGACACATTGACACTACACTAACATTAAACACCTCAATCTAGCCAGTAGAATACCAAATACCCATACTGTTAAAGAGATAAAAAAAAAATAAGAAACTGGAGAAAAGCTTATTACAACACGTTGATGTCTTACAAGTATTGCAGCAGAGCTTATGCGAGCAAGGGAGATCTGGGACCTATAGCTTACATACAAGTAGAATCCGAATCACTTATCTTCATGACAGGCGGTGGGAATCAAATCCGGACCACCTGGTGAAAAAAAGGATATTTCAGAATCAAATTCATTCATAATAGGTCAACCACAATAATGTATCAAAAACCGTAAAACTTATATGGAAAAAATAGCAATCAAAATAATTATATTATTATTATTATATTATTAGAATGGTTATCGATAAAAAAAATTCTACTTCACCAAACACCGATCCTAATTTTTAAAATAAGAAATAAAATCACCCGAAATTGTTCACAAGAAAAAATTAGTTACAATGAACAAATTCATGGATACAACACCAGAAACAAAGCTGATTTCCATATACGTCAAGTTGGGTCAACACAAACCCAAAATTCTGCCTTTTTTAAAGGGCTTGACAGCTTTAACAATCTGCCTCATAACATAAAAAACAACATATCTGCCTTCCTTTAAAGAAAAATTGAAATACTATCTTTCCAATAAAAAAAAAACAGTGGCCACTACCTCAATTTGATTTTAATCTAATTTTATTTCTACTAGTGTAACTTGCATTCATTTAATATTGAGTGTATGGTTAGTCTGTGTATTCATTTCAAGGACACGATTATTTTGTGTAATTTAAACCTTCTGAATAGATTTATTTATTTATTAATACGGAATAACTCCATTACATGGATGTAAACTTATAATTAGTCAATGACTATAATAAAGGATTTATATATTATTATACTATAAAACATCAACAATAACTGTTCTGGAACTGTAAATTTTGAGAAAGTTGGCATATCATTGCCAAGATCCTGGCCCTGAAGCTGAAGCCAACATGCAGATAGGTAATCAAAGCATTGAAAGAGGCCACTAGATATGCTGAACGTTTTGAAAAATGTGCTTCTGGCCAAAGTTCAGTTATTTGCAAGTTATTTAATTCTTATTCTTCTTATTTCCATCCACTTCAAAAACAAAAATATCAACCATTCTCTGAAAAGAAGTGAAGAAATGGTATAAGAGACAAACTATAATGTGGGTTTCACCACCAGTGGGACTATTCTCGAGTTTTGATGAATACAAATTCAATGTTTTATCTCTGTCCAATGAATAGTGTTTTTATTGCTCTATGTTATTTCAAACGTTCAAACTGTATACAAATTCAGTAGCATACACTTAAAAATAGACCCCAAGAGGTCGAGTAGTACCTGATTGCTTTGACAATGAGTACTTCTTGCCAAACTCTCATCAAAAGCTTGCGTTCTGTATACTCTACTATCAACTTTCTCTGACAGATCCAGTCTTATATAAATCCTGAGAACAGAAGCAAACTGGTAAAACTATATAAAGATGATTCAGCAATAAACCAGAATCAGAGTCAGAAACTCTCCACATGATCCCAACAAAAGTCCCTTTTTAAGTATTATTCTTCATTAACTTGAAATCAATGTCCAACAAGAGGAAAAGTCATTGCACCTTTACAAATTTTGTCAGTTACCTACTTGTAAATTGATGTTGCTGTTATTTATAGGTGTATTTATAATAAGAACTGTGTTTAAACTGTCATATACGTTTGAAAAGTCCTCATTAGTAACATACAAATACTTCTTGGTTTCAATATCCTCAGTGGTGTTTCGAATACTTTGCTCTATCCTTAGTGTATGTAAATCTAACTCTTGTTCATAATCATTTAGTGATGACAACTCCTTCTTTAGTTCAGATACTTTAAATGTAAATTCTTGTGAGTTAGTTCCGGGTAGGCATTTACACGCGTATGGTCTGAAAGAAAACATTCATGTTTTTTCAATAAGTTTTAATGAAAAAAATTGATTACTCACTTCCACTGAATACTATTTTTGCTTTTCTTTTCTATCAAGCCAATACCTTCTAATACGTTTGTGATATCATAAATTCTCCGTTTCTGTCTAACAGCCAATAAGTCTGCTGCCTGAAAATAAATTACCTAGAACATTTTTTACAATTAGAAGAATTTGTACTTACCACTTTCAAATCCAAAACTCCGCCGACAGATCCTTGTAATAATGCAACAAACTTTGTTGTTAAGAGACCTAAAGATTTTTCGAATCTGCTTTGAGAAGGTTCACCCATGTTTTAAATTATTTAACTCCCTTTCAAAGTTTCAAATCACCTACACAACTTCACATTCGAAAATTACCACCATGAAATATACACGAAACACGAAATTATTTTGACATTGACAAGGTAACAATGACATCAGATAAGGGGTGGGATTCCGTGTGCCATAGAACTCTATAGTCGACAGTTGTGTCTATAATCGAATTTAGGCGGATGACCAAAATGTTTCGGTATTTACCAATTTAAATTGGTATTTACCAAAACATTTAAGCGTTTTTGGTTATTAGGTTGGTTTTCATCTAATGACGTCACGAATCAGCTGTTTCATGTCATAAATTGAATTTAGGCGGATGACCAAAATGTTTCGGTATTTACCAATTTAAATTGGTACTTACCAAAACGTTTAGGCGTTTTTGGTTATTAGATTGGTTTTCATCTAATGACGTCACGAATCAGCTGTTTAATGTCATAGTTGTCACCAAAATTTTGTGGTAATTACTCAACTCCAATTTTCGGTTATGGTTATTATCGAAAAAAAAACATTCTGACTGTGTTTCATACGGAAGAGGCGGAAAAACTGTAAGTTATTATAGGGAACGTTTATACACCAAATAGGATAAGATAAGAAATAAGAGATAATATAAGAGATGGCCAACTTTTAACTTCTTATCTTATTCTTATCTGAAAATACAAATGCGCATGTGCTGCTGAAATTTTTGACAGAATTGACAGTAAATATGAATTGTCAAGAAAGCTGTGATTTTATTGGTTGATTCTTATTTCTTATTTAATCTGTATAAACGGGTCTATTTGTGGCTTGCTTCTTATCCTATTCCTTATCTTATCTTAATTGCTGTATAAACCCACAGTTTCCTAAATTAAATAAATGATAAAGTTTCCACAAGGTCCAGAATTCTTAAAGATGCCAGTAGGAACAAGAAGTGCAAAAAGTACAAGCTGATTTTTATGCCATTAGCCGTTTTTCCAGGTGTATAAGCTCATTGGACTGCACCCACATCAAAATACAGTCTCCTGGAGGAGATAATGCAAGGATTTTCAGAAACTGGAAAGAATTTTTTTCCTTGAATGTTCAAGCATTATGTAGAGCAGATTTAACCATCCAGGATATAGTATGCAGGTGGACTGGATCAGTTCATAATTCTACCATTTTTGACAATTCACGATTGAGAGCAAGACTGGAAAATAGGGAATTCAGAAACTAAGTACTTGTAGTTGGTGACTGTGGCTATGCTGTTCAACCATATCTCATTACACCTCTGACAAATCCCCAACTACCTGTCAAGCATCTATTCAATGAGGGTCAAATACGTATTAGAAATTCTATCGTAAAATGTTTTGGGAGTCTCAAGAGACGATTTCCTGTATTAGCATTGGGTACCTTTTCGTCTGAATATGAATAAGGTAGAAGCTATTGTTCTATATTGTGTTGTACTACAGATCATAGCATGTGAAAGAAATGATCCTGAGCTTCCTGTTGATGACGATATTGCAGCAAGGATTGGGGATGCTATTAGTATTAATTTATTTCGAATCTAACCAAATTTGTATAAAGGAATTATGCAAGATTCATTCATACACTTTCAAAAACAGGATGTCAAGAAATGTCAGTGTAAAATGGATTAAAAATGTGAAGTTATAAAATACAAACAAAACTTATTTAGAGATCCATTAAATAAATGAGCACATATTTATGTACATGCATGAAATTTACTGTGTTAAAATTCAGAAATATCTTCACTTCTTTCTTAAAATTATTCAAATTCTTACAACTTCTAATCTGGTATCTTATTGTAAAACATACATCCCAGAGCAAAGATGGTTTACCACTCTCTTATTGAGGCTCATTTAAGATATGGAATTGCCTTCTGGGGATTCTGTAGCCAACGATTATTTCTATCAGTGTTTGTACAAAAAAGAGCACTGTAAACTAATATTTATCAGCAAAGGAATTTCAACTCTCGCCTGCATTTTCATTCTAGAATCTGTGTGTCTAATACATAAAAAACATAATGCAGTTCATTCCCAAAAATCAAGCAAACAAATTAAATACGTATGGAGGCAAAGACCTGAAAATAAAATACCCCTTCCTATTCCAAAATCAACTTTGAAGAGGATTCTCTGATCAATGAAAAAAATATATATATATTATCCTTTCAAATAAGGAATTAGAAAATGTACTACAAATTTAGAAAAATAATGAAAGAATAAGCTCTACTGAAAAAGGCATATCATAACTCTTGAAGAATTTTACAGTGAAAATTTGCTATGACTTTAAGTGTGATTTTAATTTCAGTACCTATTATTTATATTTGTTTTTAATCTGTTATCTTCATATGCACAAGTACATCAGTTTATATCTACTCTTTGGATCTCTGCCATCATGCCATCAAGATCAAATGAAATGCCATAACATATACCTTTTGTCGACAGGTTGACACTGTTGACAACCGACAATCAAAAATTGAGCAGTTGCCCAACTGATGGTTAATTTATCGTCATGCAACGAAAATCGACTGACCAGTGCCTGAAGGTTAACTATAGGTTAACCTTCGGTTCCATGACCATTTGGTTAACTATCTGTGTTACAACCCGCCCTTAGGCGAAAGCAAACGTTGACGTCACGTCTGTCATTTATCATGAAAGACCAAGGTATTTCTGCGGTAAATACCAAAGAATTGTGGTTGTCCGCCTAAACTCGATTTATCACTCCCTCAAAATTAACCATAATGGCAGCTCACTCCTTTGATGAAAAGTAAATTCTATGGTACACAGAATCCTACCCCAGTCTCTCCAACATTGAAAAACAGAATAGAGGAGTTCCGCACAATTTACCAACCTAAAATATTCGTCAAAAACGTATGCCTCTTGAAAATCATCTTGAAATTCGATTAATTTAAACGCCTTTTACTCAGGTTTCTATGAAAAGGACATATTTTAATTGGTTCAGTAATATTTTTGTCATTGCTGGAGTAAAGCTATTTGAGTTTTTCAAATAATCCCGATGTATCTTTTATCTCATGCAGGGCCCTGCATGCGTGCCCCATATACGATTGCCAAATAATTTCAGCCCAACGCCTGGCAAAGTTTTTCTAAAAGAATATACTTTGCAATACTTTCTGTAGCAAAACTACCAAATGACAATCGAAACTGGTGTGTCTACTGCATACTAGTTTCACCGTTCAACCCGATCATCAGTACAGATAATAAAAGCGAAAGGCTTGATTGTTTTTAATTTATTTGGCTTTATACGAAGTCTGTGTACAAGTCGGGGTGCTTTCTGTAGTCCCATTGATGGCTCTGGTGCTCACTTTAGATATATAGATAGATAGTTTATTCACTACTTTACATACTAGTGTATATTTGTAGCATGTCATGTTGTATACCTAAAGATAGACAAATATAGAAACGAAGCAACTAAAAAAATGTAGATATAAATATAGAGAACCTTAGAGACAGTTAAATAAATAAACAAAACAAACAAAAAATGTAAATATAAGTGTAGAGGACATTACAGACATTTTAAAATTCATTGTATATATAAATAACAGAAGTACAAACACAAAATTAAAATTGGAAAGGAAGAGCATCTTCCTCATCAAGTAGTGTTCGTCGAACATTAAAACTGAGATATTCTTCAACTGAATAAAAGCAGTACCTCAAAAGAAAGTGTTTAGTTTTCGTTTTGAAATTGTGAGCATTCAAATGTCTAACTTGTGTAGGTAGTTTATTATATACCCCAATATTCAAAGAATTCCTATCTGACCTTACCAATCTATGCATGGGTTTTCTTAGCAAATCTCGTGATCTGGTGGGATATTGGTGAATCACAGTTTCCGCTTCATAACCTTTTTTGTTATTGTGGATTTCTAGAAGAGTGTAATATAAAAAAATTGTAGGAAGTGGCATAATTTGGAGATTGCGGAAAAGTGGTCTGCAATGGACCCTGTAATTTGCCCCGCTCATAATTCTGATGACCTTTTTTTGCTGAACAAATATTTTTTGAGCATGGCAGGAGCTGCCCCATAGAGAAGTATGCCATATATATTATATGACTATGGAATAAACTAAAATAGGTGGATTTAAGAACATCAGTATTCACGAAATATTTTATTCTACGGATCAAGACAGTATTGCTGGCTAATTTATGACCTAGCTGTCCAATGTGAGCTGCCCAATTTAGTTTATCATCAATCACTACACCTTAGTAGTGTAACAGTTTTACCAGTCGAGATATTCGGATGAGAGGATATCAACAACTCTTGATTTTTATCATTTTGTTCAATTTAAGTTCATTTGTATTGAACCAAAGAAAATTTCGCGGATTCTGATAGAGATTTTAGATTCTTATCAGAATTCATTAGGGTAGTGTCATCTGCAAATAGTGGGGAGCATATGATGGTACAAATCGTTGATATATATAATGAACAGCAGAGGCCCTAAAATTGATCCTTGGGGAACACCATGAGTGAGTTCAGCAATAGGTGATTGACTTCCGTTCACCACCACACACTGAGATCTAGATAAGATTGGAAAAAGGTAAGGGGTATGCCTCTTACACCATAATGTTCCATTTTATTTAATAAAATGAGATACCCAGTCGAAAGCCTTTGTTAAATCGCACAAGGTGATGATCGAATGTTTGCCATCTTCAAGGCTGTCCACTATCTCGCTAATGACACGTATGATAGCTTTGGTCGTGGATTTGTGTTTTCTGAAACACAATAGTGAATTTTTTTCCAAATATCCGGACAGTCCCCTTTTTTCAGTAAATTATTAATGAGTATATTCGGGTGGTCGTAAGCGTATGGCCAGCTGACAAAACCCAAATGGGCCAGAAAATAGAAAATAAAAAACTATGCTAGGAAATAATTTACTTAATAATAATTAATTAAATTAATATTAATACTTTAAAAATTAATTGATAAGACACTATTTGGTCATACTCTGGACTTTCAGGGTATATAAATTCCATAAAGGGAAAGGGCCATAAATTCAACTTTATTTCTATTGTATCCTTTAAATATGTTAGTCCAAGCTCATTACTATATTACTTCAAAACATATTCTTATGGCAGACTTATTGCACCATCTTTGCATAAATTTCACTATGCAGTATATTCTGCGACCCCTACTATAGACATAAAATAATTTGAGTAATATTGATATTTTTTTTAACAGACGACTGTTTCGATTTTAAAAAATGAGTTTGTTGCTGGTGCTGGTACATTCTTCTCTTCACGAACGAAGAACAAAATTGTTTCTTCGTTCGTTGTACCTAGGTAAATTTTAAATGTATGGATAAAAGATTAAATTAAAACATCAAAGATCCGTTTGATTTTAATTTTTTAGAACAATATTGTTACTTGGTGTTTTTTTTGTTATACGTGACTGTTAGTGCATAGCATATAGCCTCTGTATTTATTAATGTAATTTCTAATAATACCCTGTATTTTGGTGCAGCCTTGGCCTTGTGTTATACGTTATAACCTATACATAGCATTTTTCAATAACATTCAGTTTTTGTTTTCGAGACTCTCGAAATTCGAGAGTCTCGAATCGAGATCGAGAAATTGTCTTCGAGAAAAACATCGAGACGAGAGTTTGTTTATTTCTCGTCTCGATGATCGAGACGAGACGAGAAACTGCCTTCGAGACGAGATTTCTCGTCTCGATGAAACCCTGCCCAGAGAGTACAGAAAGTCGAGGCCAGGCTCACAAGGGAAACAAGGGAAGACGAAAATGTCTTCACCTATAGAAAGGTAGAATGGGATATAGAAACCTTTAGTCCATTCAAATTAGCAGGACAAGATGAAATCTAACCTGTACTGGTACAGCGAGGAGCAGATCTACTGATTCCATACCTAGTCAGAATGATCACGACGAGCCTGGCTCACAGATACGTACCCAACACCTGACGAAAGTGTTGAGTCCGTATGCTAGCTCACGCCAAGGCACTCAAACCAATTTGCCTCTCATTGTTCATGCTCAAAACGATGGAAAAACTAGTTGATAGAAAACTACGAGATATGATAGAGAGTATCCAATCTTCTCGGAGTACTTACCATCACGCCTATCAACCCGGAAAATCCTGGTAGACGGCGCTCCACAGTCTAGTCTGCACGATTGAAAAATCACTCTCGAATAAAAATATTGCAATCACAGCGTTTCTTGACGTAATCATATGCGTCTATCACTACAGCCCTCAAGGAAAGAAACGTTGCTTCAGTACTGAATCTGCCATGCTCAGCTGTAGGGTGTAATACAAGCCTCCCTATTAGGAGACACGATGAAGGTGGAAGCCACATGAGGCTGCCCTCACTTGTGGAACCTCGTGGTAGACAGCCTTATTTTTAAAGACCTTAATCGGGGAAAAGTATATATGTCCAGGGCTACGCGCTGTCGATATCGTAATATTGGTGAACGGGTAGAATATGGGATTCTGCTGGATAAGACGCAATTAGCAACCACAGACGTACAAACCTGGTGCATGAAAGAGAACCTCAAAGTCAACCCCAAAAAAAATCATGATATTTCTTCAAAAACCCTGCATGGTCATGCATGTATGTGAATCGGCCTTTAGAGACTACATCAAAGACAGGCCCTGCTTGGATTCAATTTTCAGCACATCGATGATTAGCCTGGTGGTGATCCTGAATCTCCCTCATCTGCATTTGCATATTATAGCGGAGGCGAGGATAGAAAGCATGGGCCAATGGAAGGGCAAAAACTTAGGCCACTTCAACATAATGGAGGTTATAAGAATCGATGCACCTACTCCTTTGATGGAACATCCACCACCATCATTCAAGATAGGGAAGTCACATCAATGGTCCTACCAATGCTATCAAGGGAGCAAATCTGGTGTACGGATGGCTTTAAGAGAATCATATACGGACAGAGACCGATGCATGACATCAGTCTGAGCCTCGGTACTGAAGTCTCCATATTCCAAGCCGAGGTAACAGCTATTTCCGTCCGCACAAGAGAGATTCTAAGAACGGGCCCTAGAAACCAAGCCAGTCATTCTCTCTGACAGCCAGGTGGCAACAAAGCCTTTGCATGCATTACTTCAAAATTAGTTTGGGAAACTCATAAAAACCTCAACGACCTAGCAGCACAGAACAGGGTAGAACTTTTCTGGGCACCCACGGGAATGAGAGTGCAGATGCTCTAGCAAGAACGGCGGCAGCAACAACTCTCCGAACCAGCCTGTGGAATCTCTTTGGGTCAATGGGTCAAGAACCATCATCGATATCCCTGGAAAGACGCCTCAGACAATACTCACGGAAAAATGATAGTGATGGGGATGTAATAAATCGTTAGGGCGTTAGGCGACGATATCTTTGGTTCAATTTCGAACTGGCACCAAAGCAAACAACCACTCTTCAGTCGCCCACCCTAGGAAGTATTTTTTTATATTAAAATTAAGATTAAATTGGAGTATATGATGTTAAACTCTTTTGCTGCCACCAGACCCAGATTATAGTTTTGAATCCATTCTGGATCACTCGAATTTAGGCTCAACCTCATATTTCACAACTGTACTGGTTTTCGTAATTTCACCATCATCTCGAAGGCAAAGATATGTAAATTTGTAGGTCCAGCCACGGCTTCTCAAATGCGTGGACTTTGTATGAGGGGTTGAAGGGGTAGGTAAGTATAATACTCAGTAAAATTCCACCAACTAGCTGTATTCACCAAAGCAAAATGGTGGAAAATAATAAAGCAAACGTAGAAGTAAAATATGTAAAATATAAAATTTGTAAAGAAATAACCAACTGCAAGAATTCATAAACTCTGAATATGATAATAAGCGAAAATAATATCAAGTATCTAGTTGAATAAAATGGTCACCCTCTCATGAACATGAAAGATCGCTTTACTGTTGAACATGCATTTTTCTAAAAAGCCAATAACCCATGCAGGTATCATTCTTATTAGATTTACATTCACTTTTAAAATATTTTCCATAATAAATCCATTGCCATATTTTTTAAATTAACTCACTACTATTTTTATTACAACAAAAACTATGGCCGAATTTAAATTATTATTATTCACAAGTAGTCGCCCTCATAACTACCCTCAATTTAATATGACAAAACATTCAATTTCAGTTAGCAATTATTATTATTATTCACAGTAAACTAAGTTGAATGCCTGAAATTTATTTTGATACCGTGAAACACCCCATATTCATCGTCGACCAAACACGCCCCAAGTTTAAAACGAAACCATATAATTATTATTACTCTGAGACATGGAAAAATGTAAAAATATATAGTAAAGCACTTACATACATTAAAAAACACATCGACCCCTTCGCAAATTAACACGTTTTTATGTCCTCATCTTAGAGAGTGGCATAGAGGCCTACCTTCACGCTGGTGGTCTAACCACCCTATACTGATCACTCACATTTCCCAACACCACATGAATGAAGTATCAGCCCTGTTCCTTCCCAACGAAAATCTCGACTAAATCAGGTCAAAGTGTTGCAAGCCATTAAATTTATCAACACACAAAGCGACCATTTTCTTAGGGAGGTATGAATTCCTTATCTCACATTTACACTGAACCTAGAAACACATATATAATTCCCTGGAAAAAATGGAATCAGAAACGATTTTTTGTCTCTGATGGATGAAGGGATGTGTAAGTATATAAAGATAAAAATTCTTAAAAAAATATTCTTCAAGTATTAAATGAATAAACAGTATATTTCCCTTCAATTTTGGGCATTTTTGTCAATCGCCACCATCAAAACGAATGAATATTTTTATATGGTTTTATTACAGTATTGAAGTATAACACTGACTTAGTTACAAGTAATTTCCTTTTTTTTTGAGGCTTCAATTTGTTTGGAAATAATTTTACAAGAATGTGTTGTTTTCGCGAAATGGATTACCTTGCGTTATTCCATCCGAAATGGAAATTTTCTAATTTTGCCCACGTTAACTAATGAAGGTTCGTTTTAGCAGTTAATTGGTGAAAATCAATTATTTTTTACAAATCTGGATTCTGAATTGGAAATGAATTTCTTTTAAATGACACGCCCCTCAGGTTGCTCCTCCCACATGGTCGGTGAGGAAAAGAGGGAGTATTATGAGGTCAGTGTGGATATAAGCACAGGGTCGGATCGGGAAAAGGTAAAACTCATTGGTCGAATGGAACTTTGAAATACTTTTATTTTTACCATTACCAGTTTTTATCCAACTTCATCTGTTTGTATATATGTGTTTTTGTGTGCGGGTGTACACTATGTCAAATCTCGCAAGTCTGTCGACTCAAAATTTGGCAGGTGTTCATCACTTGGGGGATAATGTATCATATTATATAAAAGGATAAAAACAGAATGTTGGACGGGTTTTGTGATTGCTGATTGTGAAGAGCGTTAGGGTTAGGAAATATCATGATTTTGTTGCCAACATTTCAAAATTTAAGGTGCTTAAAAATAGCAGATAAAATTTCTGAATTTGATTTTATTCTAAATTGGTAAAGGTATACGGATTTTTGTAGTCGGAGATCATGATTTTTTGTCAGAAATTGATCATTTGAAATGGCTCCGGACAAGTTTAGGGGTTTTTAGGGTAGGAGAATGATCTAAAATATTTAAAAAAGAAAATCTTGGATTATATTTACTTACATTTATCAGCAAATATAGTCTCCACTTCGTGATGGCTATTTAGGGGGAATCTCGCATATGTGGCAAATTTTTACTAGAAATTAATTATATACCCTACTCTTCATTGCTTTCTAATAAAATTTTTTTGGAGGCGTCTTTGATGTTCCGTTGAAGTGGAAAAGCGGCACTGGATTTTTCAAGAATGTTTCGATGTGGCACTGCGGCAAGGTAGACAAACGAAACATTGACTTTTACAATGGAAACCGAATACCATGCAGGGGATTGTTACGGCTTTCATTGTTCAGGTTGGGGTATTATTTTTCCTAGTCGGTCTGTTTTTATCATCAAGACTTAATATTTACTATTTCTGTGTTCAATACTGTTTAGTTTTGTTTAATTTGTTTTGATAAAAAGTGATTGGTTGCCAAATTCTCTGGGGGTAAGAGGATCAACTATACAAAACATGTTTCGTTTTATTCCAGAACTCACGGGGCTGCATTATCCCATTTAGCAGGGCCAAGTTGGCATACCAAAATTTGGAAAACTGGAACCCAGAGATGACGCTGAATTCATACTTAGTATTTGTCTCAGGTATTTCCAATTAGGCTGAAAGGATTTTTTGAATCAATTGGGTCGAACTAGCCTTCGCTGATGATTGGCAAGGACCATGAAACCTGTACAGAGGTGTTCCCCCAATTAAATCGAAAAATAATTTTAGCTTTAATATTTAAAATGCATTGCAAAGTAGTTCTTGTAGGAAACTTTGCCAAGTATTAAACAGATCTAACTCAACGGTCGTAGGGGGCAGTAGTTGTTTTCTGTTAAATACTTGCCGACGACCAGTTACCTATTGTATAGGATTTTTTATGGAAGTTTCGGATTACGTAATCCACCATTTTTCATGATTAGGGTATTAAATTTGAGAAGAAATCTAATTTACCCCGAAAAGTTCTAGATAAGGTATATTCTTTTTAGAATTATACTATAAATCACAAAAGCTTTCCTTCCTTCTGAATTGATCCAAAAAAATTGTATCGTGAAAGGACCCTAACTTGAAAGAAAACATCTGAAAGATGCATTTCAATTCAGATACTTGACATCTCAATTTTGTATTATTCTGAATTACACAATTCATTTTCTGATCCTGTTCATGTTTTTAAAACAATTTAAATTAAACATCTATGTGACAATTTTGAATAGGAATACGACCTTAGATCACAAAACCTATAGTTATATTTATGCTGACATTTTGAATTGATGAAAATTCGTTGTCTACAACCCCAAAATACCAATCTTTTATAAAACACGCCCGTCATCTTGAATTCCCAAATTTTTAAAGAAAAATTATTATCTTCTACTCCAAAAACTGCTAATCGGTGAATTTGAACTCGTCCACCAACAACTCTCAACACTGAATTTGAATCGAATCGGACACAATCGCAAAACTTTTCCGCCACCTTGAATTCATCAATTTTGTCAAGATTCATAATCTCAGACCCCGAAAAGCCCCACATACCAATTTTGAATCGAATCGGACCATAACCACACATCTCTTCCGTAATTTATTTTCCTAAACAAAGTTTATCTCTCAAATCCGAAATAGTTTCGACCGGCGGCTCTTCAAACTATATATTTTGAACGGTTCATCTTCTAGACATTCTCAGATTTTGCAATTTTCTGGAATATTTTTTCAATTCTCGATACATTCTATAACTGGAATCCATTATATAATAATGATCTGAAATGTACGTGCAAACTTTCAGATTACCACGAAAATCGAAAATAAACAAGTTTGAACTCTGTTTGTAATTTTGAAGAACGAGCACGGAATCATTAAATACGGCCGGTACTGTACCGCACCGCAATCGTCATGTTATTAATAGGGAGGAGTTTGGATTTATTTTATCGTGCGAACTCGAACTGCCATCTGGCGATTTACGTTTCCTATTTCGAAGGCTATAGACTCTTAAATGTTAAAAGACCGTTTTATTAGACAGGGTACACTATTAACATATAACAGTGCTCACTGTTACAGGGACAACTGACCGGCTATCATAGAATCTTCTTGAACTGAGCCAGAACTTCCTCAGGAAAGTGGAAGATAGAACTAATAACAGGACACTGCCACCTGAGAAAACACTTGCATATGTTGGGGATACACCAAGACACTTTGCAGGTTCTGTGATAAGGAGAGCCTCACACATAATGTTTGAATACGAAGCCCTGGCTCGCTAAGGATGATTATCATCGGGAACGGTAGTACAGAAGATATCATCCCACAGGAAAACCTCGTGAAGAATCTCCACGAGTTCATTAGAGGATCCGGTGTACTCACGAGATTGACCTGACAGTGGGGAATAGGAGGTTCCAAGAAGAACTACGTGCATTTCGGCCGATGGCCAGTCCCGCCGCATAATAATATATATTCTTAATGGCAAAAGGAGCAATAAGTTCATTGAGAAAAAAGCAACGAACTGTCGCGCGTGACTAAAGCTTGCAGCAGTAATAGTGATGCGTCGATCTTGGAGGTTTCATTTATAAGCTTGGAGATGCTGACTGGGCGTCTTCTGGCTTCTACGTCTTCAATAAATAACTGGAATTGCGTTACAGGATAACCTTGATAGTCGGCGACATCCTGGTACCATTGGGATTAACTGCGTAGATAACTGCGCAATTTGGAATAAAGGTTCATTGTATTTTTTCATATAACATGTATATCATGATATACGGTTTGTTATTATCAATGTTATTTTTTTTTGTAAAGTTTGATGAATAAATAAATGTGAATCATTCAGGATATTTAGGTATTATCAATTCAAAACATATTCATGTTTATTAGTCGATTGACAATTTCTGTAGCTCTACTCAACATCATTGAGTTGCCACTTGGTACAATTTCGGTTTTCAGTGTTTTAACTGACTTTGTATAGATTTATACTCACTTGTTGAATAAGATAAACACCTAGTTTTCATATCATATACTTTCCTTTCCAAACTTGAGGGCTTGTCTTGTAGATATATTCATGTACTGCATAAGAACACATGTATCACCCTTTAATAAACGTTCGCTACTGGCGATCATATCTAGTCTAGGACCAGACTCCAGCAATGAACGCTAACGAATCTAGCGATGGTTGCTCGAAAAAAAAAAAAACGAGAGAATTACAGAATATATTAATTAGTGCTTCGTGATGATCGTCGTGCTATGGTAGCTTTATCATCATCGTACTAGTCGCTACCTTTATACACAGCTGCGCTCAGTGCGCTCTACTTCCAGCCCGATGGATTGGATTGATATGAAATAAATATTGTAGATGAATGTCAATGAAACAATTTTTATTGTAAGTTGAATAAATTAGTTCTAACAAAGTATATCTACAAAAATACTGTCAACTGGACTGACTGACTGGCTTTCACCTAAAACAAGCCTCCCTTTCTACCAAATAACAATGAACTCAAAGTTCCAAAAGTTGAAGTTGGTTCTGGGAAATCTGGGGTTTTCTTCATAGAAACAGTACCTAAGTCGGGACGTGTTTTTCCAGATCCTAGTTGTTGTCTTCGTTGTTTTCTTGCATTTAATTGCCCGAGCCTACTATTAAGAGCTCCGCTTCCAGGCTTTCCTGGAACTCCCAAACTAGTTTTCGATTTCGTACCTAAAAGAATGTAAAACAATTTACATATTTGCTCAGATATAAGAGATTGAAATGAGTTATTAGAAATGAACGACATTTGTTTGTTCAAAGTATATTTATAGATTCGCAACAGCTGCCGTAGCCGTTCACGCACATCCTACAATTTCTCAACTGCTACGGCAGCTGCAACCGCAGAGGCTGCGTCTCAAACTATTAATTCAGCTTTAGGAAAGGATGCAGAGTAGAGTAATTTATTTGACCATCTTATACCATTTCATGATATTTATGACATGCCATGACAACTGATGCAGTATTTAGAATCACAAGATGAGTTTGAAAAAGTTCGTAGATACACACACTAATTTTATTCAATCAATCCTTGGAAGCTGGAAATTTTCGAACCACTGAAAACATACCTTTTCTGAAACCCGTTCATCAGTCAGGTCATCAAAGAATCATTGAAAACTACAGAGCTGCTTGTAAGTTCCAAAGTTATTGGATTGTCTAATAGCAAAATTCATGATGTGAGATTGCTGGCAAATCATTATTGATCAACACGTTTTCATTATTAATTATTTAGAAAATGAATACCAGGTCGACTCTATACAGATTTTTCGAACGAGTTCATGGTCTCTCATTGCAAAACTGAGATCATATAGTTTCGAAAAAACGATTGTGAAATGGATCTTCAGCTATCTATATGAAGGATGTCAATATGTGAATTATGGTATTTATATCTCGACATTAATAAATGGCTCATCAGGTGTTACGCAAGGATCACATCTCGGACCTATTCTTTTCAATCTTTTTGTAAATGACTCAACTTCAGTAATGAAAAATAAATTTTTTGAAAATTTGCTGATGCTATGATGCTTACAGCAAGACATAAATCAAGGAGTATATATATTAGCGTGATATAAATGTTTTGAACTAAAATGTTAAGAAATGCTTCAAAATTTCTTTCCTCAAAGTTCCTGATTCAATTGATCATCAGTATAAGTATAAACCGTTAAAGCCAGAATTCACAATCAATTATTTTTGACAATAAATCAACTTTTGTTCCTCAAATCAACCTTGTTGTCAATGAAATGGTCAGGATTTGTCCAAACAAACTGCAATAAATTTTTATTTCTCACTTTGAAAGTTTTATACTTCTCTTTAGTTTGTTCAGCTTCAAAGTATGCTTATAATGAATTGGTTATTATATAAAGAGAGCCGAGAATAAATTTTCAGGTATATGTGCATTCAAAATTGGATTTTCAAGGGATGAATACAACTATGATAAAATTATGATGCTCCTCAATACTGAATTATTGGAATACAGAAGACTGCAAACTGATATAATAATAATTTATTCAATAACCTGAATCAATAAATATCATTTTTTAAAATCACCTTTGTATAACTTCTAGTGATTTTGAACATGTCTTTTATACACTGTTTCGTCCAATAGTGCGATTCAACAAGACAGTGATAAAAAAATTTTGTTTGAGGTCTTGTATTTATGAATGAGTAAAACGCAGTTGAACAAGGAAAATGAACTGTAATGAATATTTACTTGACTAGACTTTTTTGTTTTTGACAATCAACATCAACTATTTCATAATAAGATTACAAAATATGTACACTGTATCATAGAAAGTCTAATACACATTGTGAAAAAATAGTTTTCAAAATGTTTTGAGGGTCATTTTCGAAAAATATAACAATAATAACAATATCACCTGAGAAGTTGTACAAACCACTGACAACACTGTTCAATTATACATTGAAAAGGTCCAAAAACAGTTTCTTGAGGTTGGTACTCAACATACTATATCTGCTTCTCACAACAGCAGTCTATCTTTGTTTATTATTCTATATGATTTGAGAGAGGTCTTGTGCCTCTCACTACTAGGTCTTTCAAGCATGCTAACATAATAGTTTTGTTTAATCCAGGAAAATTACTAAGGCCGGTTTTTAGTTATCTATAGCTTCATATATTTTCTCTGTTAGTTCTTTGATTGCACCTTCTCAGTAATTTTTTTGCGCTTCAGATAACAATTTATATTTATTTAAAGAATTGTTGAGCCTCATTTTTATAATTTTTTCCAAGATTTCCCGAAGTTTGGACGATGATTGGAAACTTCAGCTTTTCCTACTATTTATGTAAACAGGCACACCTATATTTAAACGCGGTAGGAAAATATTAATGATAATTGTAAATGAGGATATCTTCATGTTATATGAAATCCTCAATCATACAGAACTCTTCAATCTTATAAAGTTCAAATTCAGTGTAAGATTAACTAGGATTTCAGAACTATTTGATATACTTTTCCATTATATTAACTATGGTTGTAACAAGAATATTAATCTCTATTTCACTGACTTTTAAACAGTCCCTGAGAAAATTGTGATATACAAATTACCTAAAAATCGACATATTAATTACAAAAAAAATACAGAAATTGATACTTGAACAATTCTTCAAAGAAAACAGCTGATAAAAAAGTGAAGGAAATGAATAGAGGCTATGACAGCTCCTGTCAAGACTCATTGAAGAAAACTGTATACACGGAATCAACTTGTACCTGTTTTCCAAAGCTTCCGAAAAAAAATCCGTGAATATGTAAGTTGTATTCCAATGTCCAATTTATGTTAAACTGACTTTTTTCATATCATGTCAATATCAAATCAAAAGAAATAAATATTATTATTATTCTCGTTTAGAAGATCGTGACAGCTCCTGTCAAAACTTGTTAAAGAAATCTGTGTACACCGAATCAACTAGTTATTTTCCAAAGCATTCGAAAGAAAATCAGTGTAGAGAGCTAGATTGAGTTCTGTAGATCTATCATGAAAACCATTATGCTCATGAATTATAATTTCACTCAAATCAACTGTATGATAATCCGTCACTATGCTTTCAAAGATCTTTGGTACAACATTCAATACAGAAATAGGACGGTAGTTTTTTGTATCGGACTAATTACCACCTTGTGAATAGGCATTATATAACTGAATTTCCATATACTGGAAAAAGCACCAGTGACATGTTGAGAATAAAATAAAGTGGCCCAGATCGTACAAATCAGCAATGTTTCGGAATGGAAGGAGTGATTGCATCGGGTCTGGAGCCTTTTTTATATCTAACTGGCAAATTGGAATATTTGAACTTGTATGTAAAAATGTTTAAATTATGGGGGCAAGTGCAAATAGATTAGCAATGTCCTGACCAGATTCAACACGTTCATCATCAAAAAACTGGCAAATTGGGATATTTGAACTTGTATGCAAATATGTTTAAATTATGGGGGCAAGTGCAAATAGATTGGCAGATTCGACACGTTCACCATCAACAAACCATTTTATTGGGTTATTATATAGAATTTGTATGGCTATAAGGTAGGCATTATGGCACTCTTTTGAAAAGATTTTAGATCTAGACTTTAATTCAAAATATGCACGAAAGTTTTGATAACTTTTCCGAGATTTGTACATGTTTATGGAGAGTTCTTTTTGAAAAAAAAGAGGTTCTTTAGTTCTGATGAAAACCATACAGGAAATTTTTCTGATGAGTATTCTTTCAAACACTGAGTATAGGGCATCAAAGAAAATATTAACTACTTCATCGAAGGATTCATTTGACTAAATGTGGTCCCAATCCAAAGATTCTAAACAGTCACGAATTCCAGCGTCAGCACCTTGATATCATCCTGTGCTCTGAGAATTAAATTAGTCCATAGTCTAGGCTGCTAGGCATAAGGTTAACAACTCATGGGAAAGTGGTAACTCTAGTAGTACATTCCTTCCGTTGTGAAAAAGTGTTTTACAGAGCAGTAATCACCTCACTTTCCATGATATCTGATATTTGGTAAATTAAAGTCAACAAAAACATTTAGGTGCACGTCAGGACAATTTTCCGCTGTAGCATCAAGATCGGAGTTTAACTATTGAAACAAAATTATGCATTACCAGTGATATGGCTACAGGGGTCACGAATAGAGACAAACAGATCTTTAATAGAATCATTTGAGGGCAACTGAACACATGTATGAGTTTCTCTTACAAGAAAAGGACTAATAAATCGAACAAAATTCGAAAAGTGTTTATACGGAGAGGATCAAACAAATCAAAAGAAATAATTCCGACTACTTCTCTCTACGGGCATTGAATTACATCTGTCATCCATTTGTGCAATGTTTGTCAAGGACTCACTATTTGCAAATGCTGATTGTAATAAAAACATTGAATATCATCCCACATTTTGTTGGAAATGATCACTTGCATACATGCATGTTTCGAGATTATTTCCTCTCATCAGTGCTATGGTAGTTCAGACAAAAATAGTGTCGTCTTGTTCCACAAAATGAACGCTAACATTCAAGAGCCCTATAGTATTCCCCCTACGAATGAATCCGTGACTTACAGTTCAAGTCAGTCACAGCGCTAACTGCGAGGAAAAAACAAAACAGCATCCCTCGATATTATCTACTAAGGAGGAGTTAATGCAATAATAAATCGAACGAAGTTCGAAAAGTGTTTATACGGAGAAGATCAAATAAATAATTCAGACTACGGCCGAAAATACCCACACATTTCCACACACTGGAAAAATGAGGCATTTATCTGACAGAAAACAACTGTTGTTTTCGGTCGTAGTCGATTTATTTTGTTTGATCCTCTCCATATACACACTTTTCAAACTTTGTTCGATTTATTATTGCATTAACTCTTCCTGAGTATGTAATACCGAGTTATGCTGTTTTTTTTTCCTCGCAGAAGGCGCTGTGACTGACTTTTACTATAAGTCACGGCTTCATTCTCAGAGTCTCTCCATATTTTTTAACAAACTATATGGAGGGCAATACGATAGGAAAAGTATCAGTTTTATTTATTTATTATTAATCCTAGTCCCTAACAGACCCTAACCGACCCTAACGTTAACTTACCAAATGACCTGAATGAAAAGTTGGTTAGTTCTATAGGGAGATAGCCATTCGAGAAAATTCTAGAGAGAAATTTCTTATAAAAATATAGCAACATTTTACGCGCCTAACTCAGGGAGTTTACCCGTGTCTCCCCCGGGGGAGAAGTTGCACTTTACCGCCCCGCTTCACCTTGGTGCGATGGCTCGTCTACCCGTGAGACTTACCCCAGTGAACTGGTAGGCATAACCTGGCATAAATTCCGGGACCACGCAATTTAAGCCAGGCAATACGGAGCCGCTGCTTCTGCCAACGGCGAAGGCCAGGCTAAGCTGAAAGATTCACGATGAAGAAAAACTCAAAATCATCTCCACAAATTTAATATAACCACCAAATGTTAGTGCTGTTAGAACGATAAATGACTATCGATCAGTTCAATGGTTTCATAGTAGTACATGTTTCGAACCTATATAGGTTCATCATCAGGTAAGTTTAAAATTATGGAGAGAAAATTAGGTAGAAAATTATTAATGAAATAAAATGAGTTTCACCACATTATTCCACAAGGAGTTATGTGGGCACTGACAAGTTAAGTATTTTTAAAAATTAATTAAAAAGTAGTATTAAGGGAGGCTAGTAATTTTTCAAATTTTCGGAATTCTCAATCAACTAGAGTTTGATTTTACTTTAAAATTCAGAATAACTGTTACTCTTTAAAGAAACAGGTAATTTATTATAAATCTTTCTATCTATATAAATGGCATGTTGTTGCATCAAAGTTGTAGAAAATTTTTCAGTTGATATCCAACCATCTCCTGGCGCAAGCGCATTAATTCAGCAGCGTCCAATTCGAGATCGATGCTCATTTGTTTCGGCATCACATAGGTTGTCTTTATTATCCATATTCGTAGTTAATAGATATATGTTATACGTCACTTTGCTTTTTCAACAAACTAGTCGGCTGACTGAGCGAATATCGAGCAGCGAAAACGCTCTATATTTATAAGAGGTCGGACGGAGGGCGTGGTCTTGCCTGACCAATCACGCTGCGGGCGCCGAACAAAACTCGGGAGAGAATTTCTGCGAGCTCTCGTCGATGAAAATTTTCTCATGAAATGAACTCAGATTCATCTCGGTATAATCATTTTATAGTCCAATGTTGGGTATTTGTAACAGAATGTTTGCGTTCATCACAAGACGACTCTATGTCTGACCTATCCTAGCACTGGGGAGAGGAAATTCAAAACATGCATGTACGCAGGTGGTCATTTCCAACAAAATAAAGGATGGTATTCAATGGCGTTATCACAATCAGCACTTACAAATAGTGTCCTCCTTGATGAACATTCCACAAATGGATGACATATATAATGCAATGTCCGTAGGGGGAAGTAGTTGTTTTCTGTCAGATATTTGACTAATTTTTTCAGTTTGTGGAAATGTGCGGGTTTTTTCGGCCGTAGTTGGATTTTTTTTATATGATAAGGACTCCCCACTTCTTGTGAATATGCACTAGTTGCAGTCTTTTCGTAGAAGTTTATACAAAATGAGATATTTTAAAGTATCCGGGGAGTCTGTTTTAAAATTGTCATACACTCACCACAGAAGAAAATGATAACTCGCTGTTTCAGATGAATAGCACCTATCTCAGTTGAAATCATAACAAAACATCAAAACATGAGAAACAGGCACGCCATTGAAAGTTTGATAAACGAGAAAAAGTTTGAAAGGCTAGTTTCAACTTTTTGTACAATGGGCATTTTTTAGGAAACAACGTTTTTCACAGTAAATATATTAATGAATCATGCAGATATTTATCTAATAATTTAAATGTGCAATGTTTAAATAGCTCTGAGATGGCTGAACCTGATTTGGAACACACTGATAAAATCTACATAAATATCTTCACTCTTTTCCAATAGAAAACTTCGTATAACACGAGAGCAAATCTACTAAGCGAAACATTTGGAACAGTTGAAGCATATAAGGTCCTACTTTATATTTCAAATTTTATACTTAACTCGTGATCAATATTTTGTATTTTATATTTCTCTGTTTAAATTTTATATCTATTTTTATGTGTGTATTATATACGTTACATGGGTGCATGGGTGTATGTGTAGATATTGTTGTATCACACAACATACCATTTTTATCATAAATTTGTAAATGATTCTTTTTATCTTATTTCAAATATGTATTATGTTTTCGCACACAGTGTTTAGTGCTTATCCTTTATAAGCGCTTGACACTCGCGAATATATTCCAACGATTATATCAAACTTAGGAAGCATCCTCCTGTAAACCTTGATAAATAAATGTTATCATTATTATTATTATTACCTATTATGATCATAGCTATCTATATTTGTTAACAATTTTTCTTTGAATAAGGGAAATGTCATGAATATTTTGACAGCGGGATACCCCCCTGTCTTATTGAATTTGTCTTTTTTTCAATATAATTTTTATGTTTGCTTCTTTTGGCATGCTTGGATACCAAACAGAAATAAAGACAGCTGATATTTGAACGCGTATTATTTAACAACACCAGCTACTAATTTCAATGTACCTTGTACACCTATGGCAAAAATTTTAAATTAAAGTTATCAATAATATTTTCAGCTATTCCAATCAGTTGAGTAGTTCTTCAGATGGAATCCCAAATATTGTTTAAAAATCATATACACCGACAGAGCGATTGCAATCTATAATGGTATTAGGCGAGAGCCAGTTGAACGTGGACGCGATAGCGTGGCGCTTTATGGCAACAGAAAATGTCAATACTGTTGTCATCTATTTTTTTATCTTCAATTTACCTATAACTGAATACCCGGGTGGATAATGATCACACACGAAATCTTCAATCTTGGTTTGGTTCATTCATGATTACATATATGCGTATGTGTTGGTTCAACACCCATAGGGTGGGAGGAGCACTGAGTTAGTGCATGTAGGATATGCATTCAAATTACATTTCTTACCTGATATTGCTGAAGAACTAGGTGCTACGTTTTGACTAAAATGCGAAATATTTTCAGAGCTATGACTAGGCAAAAGACATGTTAGCTGTGTCATAGGGCTGATCATTGTTGGCCTGGTGTATAATGCACCTGGGTTATTTATCAAATTGCTTATTCCAAGCCTCTCTATCCTACCCATAAGGCTCTGCAAAAAAATAAAGCTTAATTAACAAATACCAATATTTGTGAGCGATATGTACAATGAAAGCAGGTAAAATACTCTTTTAATTATGAAGGGACATTTCGGGAGTTTTCATCATTTTGTAGATTATATACGAAAGAAATGTCAATACTTGCAAAGTATTTGCCAGTACACATCAAACGTACAGAAAATAGTCATAGACAATCGTAAGTCACAATTATATTTTTCCATGTGTCTCCATTTCTGTTAGAAATGTTTGTATTGTATGTTTGTGAAAACTCGAATTTTCCAAAAATAAGTCTATTCTATTCTAATATAAATGACGAGACATGTCTATATTTAAATTTAAAAGCTAGTACAGAACAGACAAACAACCAGATCAATCAGTAAAATTTTGTTCTCCATGAAACAAAGGCGTGTCAATAGTTGAATCTGATTTACTAGTACAAAACAGGCATACACAACACGAATTATATTTATTAACTTTAAAACAAAGTCTACTGAAAGATTGAAAGGTATTATAGCTCTGCAATGTCAAATGCAAGGACATGCAACACTTGAATAAAAAATAAAAGTAGTCAACTACACACTTGTAGCTTCAGTTAAGGACCCTGGTATTTTAGAGCAACATCCAACGTAGCCACAAAAGACAATCCGACACAGGAAAATATACAATAAAAAATAGAGTGGTGGAGGAAATTATTAAAATGAAAATCCACAAGATAACCCTCAGATGGGTTCAACTACTGATATTTTGGTACGAATAGAGGGAAACAACCAAGATCTGTAGTTAAAACTCTTCATTTCCCTTCCTCCATATTTGAATCAGGTGATATTTGATTAGTGCTAATTTCCACTCAAAAATTATTAAAAGGATCATTAATAAAAATGGTATTGACTTATTACCTCTTGTTTCTCGATTTGTTCCTTTTTATTTTTCACAAACGTCTTTTTTTTGGCTCCACCACCAATTGTGTCCCTGAGAAACATTGGCACAGAACTAAGAATGAGTTGAGGTAAACTTAACTCTTCATATGGTTCAGGAGAGCCACATCTTGATGAGGAAGGTGTGCTGTCAGGGCTGTTATGTGGAGTCGCTGTTGGAGTGAAACTGTTCGCACCACAGGGAGTATTCACACAAGATGGAGTTACTGCCTTAATACCTGAAAGTAATTTGAGTCTTAAATAACTGGAAAAAAGATTTAACAAGTGCAATAATGGTAGTATTACAAAATATAAGTGGTACAAAAACATACTAAGTTTTATTTCTCATTTCTGATTATGATCTCCACCATTTAGCAACGGACATGGTACTAAAACATAGTAAGTTTGTTTTCTCATTTCTGATTATGATCTCCACCATTTAGCGACGGATTTATTGATAATAATTTTTTTTCCCGCTGCCGACACTGTATATTGGCCATACATGCTTAGCAACAAAATAGGTAAATGTCCTATAGCATTCGTTTACTAATTCATCTTGACAACGGAATGTAATAGTGTCATACATGCCTAGGGTAATAATGACTTTGACAAGTCATACCTTCAGCTTCATTTATATCAATATTTAGGTTAGGTTAGGTTAGGTAGGTAAGGAAGGGTATGAAACCAAACTTCAATCCAGGCAAATTTTGAGAAATGTCAACAAGCAGCGGGAAAAACGTAAGAAGTAACAGGGAATGTATCGACTAATCGAATTTAGGCGGATGACCAAAATGTTTCGGTATTTACCAATTTAAATTGGTATTTACCAAAACGTTTAGGCGTTTTTGGTTATGAGATTGGTTTTCATCTAATGACGTCACGAATCAGCTGTCATAGTTCTCACCAAAATTTTGTAGTAATTACCCAACTCCAAAGTTAATAGAATTTTGGCGGATAACCACAATTCTTTGGTATTTACCGCAGAAATACCTTGGTCTTTCATGATAAATGACAGACGTGACGTCAACGTTTGCTTTCGCCATAAAATTTTGGTTTAAACTCTGGTTCCTGGTTATTAAAATTCAAAAAGTGTAAACAAAAACATTTTTTTTTATTTCTGCCTTTTTCATTTTACTCCTTTGTTTTTATCTTAATTATTCTGGGTTTTCGTATTTTTGTATATAATAACTGTTGAAAGTATTATAAATGGAGAAGTTTAATAGTGTGGAAACAAAACATAGATGTGTGCTTATTAGCATCGGAGTTTTTATTCGATGAAAATGTAGTATTGCTTTTACATTATTTTATAAGGCATCAATTTTCGTCAGGCAGGATTTTTGCTTTTAACCAGAGGTATATCCCTCCTAATAAAATCCCGTCAACAGCAACAAAACTGTAGGTAATGGAGTATAATAACTTACAGTTTTTCCGCCTCTTCCGTATGGAAAAAATACGTTCCACAAACTTGTAGAAGTTTTAGGAAAAGTTGACACCAGCAAAGTTTTATCCAGGCCATAAACTGGAGGGTACTACCCACTGGACATAAAGACCCATTTATTAGTGTTTCTGTGGTATATGACCACACCAGATTCTTTGATAAGCATTGGAACAAGGTCTAGATTATGCCCAGCCACAGTAATGAAGGTTGTTAATAAAGTGTTATACTTGATATTGAAATTAAAAACTAACTTTATTCGCTTTCCAAATTCAGAAAAAGAAATAACTCAGTAAAATATGTTGTCGCCATATAGTGAAGAATTGTGGTTGTCCGCCTAAATTCTATTGTTGTTTTTCATTTTCGGTTATGGTTATTATCGAAAAGAAAACTAACCTTATTCTGTCCGTGTTTTTAATTGGTCTTTTAAGTAAATATTTCATATTTCACGATATGGCGACAACATATTTACTGAGTTTGAATTATGAAGGGACAGATTACCAGGTGGAAGTACAAGATTTGGCAACAGCAAATTTGCGATTGAATGGTGAGTATTCACAGGTACCTATAAAAGGCACTTGTTTAGAATTCTTAGTGTATTTACTGCTAGCTGATTACTTGTGTTATGTTAGTCTATCCATTTATTTAAGAAGGCAGAAATAAAACAAATGTTTTTGTTTACACTTTTTGAATTTTAATAACCAGGAACCAGAGTTTAAACCAAAAGGTTTAGGCGAAAGCAAACGGTGACGTCACGTCTGTCATTTATCATGAAAGACCAAGGTATATTTGCGGTGAATACCAAAGAATTGTGGTTATCCGCCTAAATTCGATTACTGTTAACATCCTCGGCAAGCGACAAGCCTCGGCTCGTACTCGCTCACCTCGAATGTTAACACGTCTTTACATTCCTTGTTACTTAAATAACTATCAAGTTACTGAAGTTTAAATAATACAAAAGTATATTTGAAAAGTTCGGAATTATGTTTTAATTCTGTTTTTAAATTATGGCCAATGATGTTGGTAGTAGAACATCGTAAAAACTAGTGGCTGGTGGAAAACCCTATAATGTTCAAGGGATGTAGCCGTTACTACTGGTAAAAAGTGAGATCATTTCCGGCTTACATTCTGAAGATGTTCAGTCAACTAAGCGTGAAGGTTCTCAATAAGTGGAAAAAACCGTCGGCCAGATCAGTTGAAATTACGATAAACCAATTGAGCTTGCCTTACATGAAAAATCGATAATATGCTTACCTGATACCAGGAGTGGCATTCCGTGAGATGTTATTATTGTTGAATTCATGGGAGAGAAAGAGACATAACTGTCGACTATTGAATTCTATGGTACACGGAATCCCACCCTGGTAATCTTTTCCAATGCTTAATGATACAGTAGCTACATAAGATTATCCCTAATAATTTGTTGAAAATTTCTTCCCTGAAAATTTGTTGACAGCTGAAACGTCGTGACTCAAAAACTTCGGATAATTAATTTTTGCTCTTCAGACAATGGAAGACCAGAACAATTTTACCCAAAATATTGTCAACCACTTTCAAACAAATTTCCAGATTGTTGAAATTGAATTGCTTGAACATGCTTCAAGATATACAAGGTGGTTCATTTTTAGAAAGATATTCTATTTTGGAATTGTTACAAAAACCATGAAGACTCTGTATTTTAAAATTGTCCCGGTCAAATGTTATTTTTTCATTATATATTTATTTAAATAACGTCTTGAGAGGTATGATTTCTACATCCAATTCAATGACCAGTTTTTTTACCTTAAATGCATTGACTCATATTGGGTAGTTAGTTTGATAAAATTTTGGTCAGATGACCATTGAAAGGTACAGCTAATAGTTATTTACGTGACAAGTGGGATATAGACATTATTAACGCACGCATGTGAGGCATGAATGCGTTAATAATGTAGTATCCCCCGCGTTGCGTAATTTTTTTTATCTACAACTGTCAAAATTTTCATAACTATCTTTAAATGTACCTCGTTGATATTCCACTTCGACGTACTTACTCATGACAGTTTTTTGATAATTGAAAACACAAGTTGCCTGTTATCATTTTTGTAACCGTAGCAACGGTAGGTATAAACAAAGCCGTTTATAGATGAAAAATTAAATTGCCAGATCGATATCCAGAACCATCATCAAGTTTCTTGAGTGAAAATGTCTTCAAGTGAAGATGATCTACCATCCGATATTGAAAATGGGGTGACAAGTGTTATTTGAAATCTCGTGCCCGAGAAATCCCGAGAAAATTTGTATTCATTCAATAAACGATTTATTTTGGTTGAAATTCATTTCTTACCTCATAGTGCGGTAATAAACGTCATTATGACATTCAAAAAAGTGTCAAATCATAATCATTACTTGACAGTTGAAGATAAAAATATTTTACAGCGTGATTCACGAATAATTAACAATACGTTTTTCAAACTCTCAATAATTCAATATTTGCGCCAGAGAGAATTTATTTCTTGAAGTTAATACTTGCACGATCACAATTTCGAGGTTAAAAGTTTTCTTTTTATTTTAAATAACAATCCGGCAAATAATGATAATTTTTAAGCATCAAATTGTGAACGTTCAAGTATTTAACTTCAAAAAATAAGTTTGATGTGGCGCAAATGTTGAATTACTGAGTGAGCATATTTTTAGCTATACATTTCAATGCACATCCGAATAAAACTTGCATTGAAGTAACATATGCAATATAAGTCAATGCAGTTTTTCAATTTGAGGTAAAAAACTGATGAAATCAGCATTTCTCCACTTTAAGTATGAATTCAAGAATTACCGCATAAATAGTTATTTATGCAACAAGTGCAAAAAGTAAGTGTTTATTGCACTCGACGTGAAATTGTCCGACGAGGCCGTTAGGCCGAGTTGGACAACACGTCGAGTGCAATAAACATTTTTGCACGAGTTGCATACAACATTTTTTCTACGTTCATGCAAAAAGCAAAAAGCTATTTATTTAGGTGCGGTACTAGGTGAAGGAAAATTAAATACGCAATTTAAATAAATAATTATTACTATAGATTTCATCACCAGCATCTAGTTTTTCATTAATATTACTCATTTAAAAACTTTCAGTTCTGTAATTGTCAGAATAAAATTTTGACTGACGTTTATATAACCACAGTTGCATTATAAAAATCAAAATCATAGTAGCCATGAGCGCGTATGTTATCACAAGGTGTGGTCATAGTACAGTTTGCTCTATGCAGGTAGACGGTTTAGAACATAGCGGATCGGTTTTGAGTATGGAGTATTCTTGGGAAGGCATTGTTTGTTCAACTCTGACTGCTAATATTAATACAAAATAATATAAAATATGTAGCTGTTTAAAACGTATGGCCAATCTCACAGAATATCTGGTAAATATGTTGTGGGTTTGAACGTATATGTTTGTCATGATGACAGCACGTTGAAGTAGAATGACAGATGAGTGCAATAAAAACTTTATTGCACTAGTGCAATAAAGAGCTTCTTTTTCCACTGAATATAGTTCAATAAAGTTTTGCTTTTTGCATGAATGTAGAAAAATACTATTATTTAACTCCATTTTGATTATTGCCCTACCTTATTATATCTACTTGAAACAATAGTGAATAGCTTTAAGAGAAAACAATTTGTGGCTGGAAATTCTGTGACCTATCAAAGGGGTTTCACATGAAATATTATAAATAAAGCTCGCTAACTATAGATTGAGTAACCATAGTGTAAAACTTACTCTAGAGTTACTTACATTAGAAATTAAGTAGTCTAATGTCACATCTCAGTGCCTAAGAGACAATGCATCGTTAACAATGTCAATAAAAAAGTAAGGTCTTCCACCTAGTTTTGTTCATTTACATTCTGGATTGACAGATCCCAGTCTCATGTTTAAAGCATATAAAACAAGTAAAAAATCATCAAGCTACATGAAATATTCCATATGCAGTCTACTAATAATTTTTCATACTTATGAGCCTTGAAATAAATTTTTATTTATCGATACTTAGATAAATGATTGATGAGAGATTCATTTCAGATGCTGTGTAATAAGTGAAATAAAAATAAATTAAATTTCTGACATCCACTTACCTCTTTCATTAAGCATTTTTGCTAATCCTAAAGTAGTTGAGAAAGTACTACAAGAATTTCGCCTGCTCAGCGTCCTGGGAGTATGAGGTGGTGATGGTTGGACACTTGAACATACTGAAGCAATTCTGCTTCCTCTCTGACTAGGTGTTATATACATTCCATCCTCTGGGTGCATTATTGTGCTGTTGGTATATGTGTAAGTATGAACAGATGTTTCAAATATTTTTCCTGGATTTGTGTACTCTTCATCTTCTTCAAGATCACTGAGGGCATAGGATTCTAACCCAAGGTCTTCTAGTTCTTTGCCGACTCTGAAATGATGATACATTTCATCACTTCATAAATGTACAAATATTTCAAGAACATAAGTTGAAGAAAATGATCAAACTCACAGCACATAATTCATAGCAGTATTTAGAGATGAGGAAAATTTAGACAAAATTTGGGCTTTCATTGCTGACGTCAATGCTCTGGTGGGTTTTCTGGTTTTGCAGTGGTCTTCTCTGGTTAAAGTAGTCATCTCGACGGAAATAATTGACAAGCACTTTCTTTGTTGATGAGCTCGCTCGTAGTTACCGCTCGATTAAGGTGGCATGGCTTAGTTTTGGTGATTTTAAGTGATGTGTATCTTTGGTAGATATATTCTTCCTTTCTTTCTATTGAAGTTTTCATGGTGTTTGGTGTATTTCATCTCGGTGCGAATAGAAAATTGTTTTCTCCGTTAGAAAACGTATGTTCGGCGACTGTGGACTTCTCGGTTTGTCCCAATCTAAGACAACAAACGAAAAGGAGCATTGATACCCGCCTAATCCAGGACAAGCGAAGTTATCGTCGATTGGGACCAACCAAGGAACGAGCAGTCGCCGAACATGCGTTGTCCGATGGAGAACTGCGAGGCGCCGTTAGGGTAAAAAGTGTTTTTGCAATATATATTATTTTGTGAAAATATATTTATTTTAGATCCAACACGATATATTTACATTTCAAGAGCTACAAAAAAAACGTGTATTCCCATATATTTATTAATTCGATATATTTCATGTCCATGTCGTCAAGAGATGGCGCAAACGACGCGATTCAGTACCCACTCGAACATGTTGCAACATGGTAAAAGGGCGAAATCATTCGTACATAAAGAGGCTAACAGATAGCAGTGACGCAAGCAGCTGTCAAGGAAATGAATAATAGAGGAGAAGTCTTACCACATTCTACCTACCTGAAAAATCTCATTCTGCCACATCCAGTTACATTTATGCAATGAATGATCATATAGCTATTGTAATAACTGGCCGTCTTCTGTCTTGTTGTGACTAAGCGAAAAATAGGCAACCGGATTATCTAAATCAACCTTCTATTGGTTACATTTACAACTGGGCCAATAATAAAAGTTCGATACAGAAAATCCGTCCTCATGTGTCAATTTACTGTGATAATTCAAAAACCTACTGAAATATTAACTATTTAGAGACAATCTGATATGAATGTGTTCTTTGATCTGAGAATGCTTTCTGACGACTGCAATATTATTCGGCGTCATCTATTGGCCAAATTATATATAATAACTTCGCCCTGGCCAATGACAGCTGCTTATATCACTGCTTGCTCATGCTCGAGTGGAAACTAAATAGCCTCGTTTGCAACATCTCTTGACGACTCGAAATATATCGACTTAATAAATATATGGAAATGCACCTTTTTTCTATATCTGTAGCTCTTGAAATGTAAATATATCGAGTTGGACCGAAAATGAATAATTTATTGGACGGCAAAATAAAATGTATTGCTACAACTAATATATTGTCACAAAGTGATATATATTGCAAAAACACTTTTTATCCTAACGGCGCCACATAGAGAACACAAGATCCTATTCAAAAACACCGAAATGCTAGCAACGTCAAAATATTATCCAACTGTATCTTGAAGCCAGAGAAATAGACAAACCCCATGCATACCTACCAAAGATCTGGTACACAACACTGAAAAGCGCCTAAACAAAACCATGCTACAAAATGGAGCGGAAACTACGAGCGAGTCCACCAATGCAAAAAGTGCGCGCCAAAATAGCATCATAAATTACATGCCAGGAACAAGAGCTTCAGTTTCCGTTGATACTTTGAGAAGAATACTTCGTTCACGCCGCAGACTGCCGCAGTTGCAGTCAAAACGTTTGGAGATCTTAACCAAAGAAGACCACGGCAAAATCCGGAAACAAGTCAGAACAAATTTGATTTTACTTGTTTCTATTCACACTCGCAGTCTCGGATCATGGTCAAGAGTTATGACGTAGAATTAACATTGCCGGTCAAAGACTGTTAAATCTAGACAATCGACTTATCGCCAACATATGCTGGCATAATAGCATTTTCGAATCATACTTTGATTATCACATTAACTTTTAATAAAGAGGAAGAAATGCGAAAAAGAAAATGGAGTACATGGTTTTGGATTCACCCATTCGTCCGGACTTGCCAAGAGGAAGAAGAATATTCAGTTTTTCCCCGATTCCTTTTCACAAATCGGATTTAAAAGTTATAGCATAATATTTACGATGTGACCAATTATACAATATTTTTCAGCAACTATTCAATTAAAAATGTGTAGTTCATTGTGAAAACGACTTGACCAAGAGCAGTGCGGTTGACTGATTCACACTAGGCAGTCTCGATTAAAAAGGTCGAGATCGCCACGTCCGGGTCGAGCGTCTTCCGGTCGGATTCTCACCGGACAGTGACCGTTTCATTAGATTACGTACTATGAACGTTGCCGAGATGCTGACCACCATGATCGGACGGAACCAAGAATGCTTATGGGAACTGAGCTCAAGAATACCACAGAAACTTCTAAAAACACTTGTTCTTCTAATTCTTTGTCTAGAATTTTCGTACTGTAGTCTACAATTCTTTGAATAATGTGGATCACGATATGGAGTTTTGGTATTATTTGAAGAATTGATTAAATATAGTTCAAGTTATTTGATGTCTAGTTGACATTGTTAAAGTCACGTATTTGAAGTGTGTTTTATACCTACCAAGTTGATTTTTTGCCTATTCTAATAAAATTCAATGAAAGAGTTGTACTTCGTGTAAGCGAATTTATAGAATTACAACTGTTTCATTGAATTGAATAGTTACGTGTACACAGCTTTAAGAACTTCACCTATTCTAATAAAGGCAGTTACCTAGCAACTGTATCATTTATTTGACAACCCAACAACATAACAGTATGCTTTATAGAAAAGCAACTTTTTCAGTTCAATTTAGCTTCTAAATGAGTGTATTCTCAACGTGTAACAGTAAGCACTGTTATGTTTGTTAATGGTGTGCCCTGTATAAATCGGTTCTTTTGTTTGAGGGAAATATTTGTATTTCTATTTGAGTTATTTTCACTATAATATAACTGGTGAACAAAATTGTGTTTAAAATACTCACCGGTCGCTCTGGGTTGAAATTTAATGGCTTTTATCACTTTGACCTGAAAGATAAAGATAGGCATGTCGAGGGTTGGAAGTGTCGTGTGAAGAAACTCGGACGAAATATTTTGTTAGGGATTGGGTGTCGAACGGTCCTAGTGACAAGTTTGAGGGTGATCGGATGCCACTCTACGATGAGGGCTTGAAAACGTATTAATTTGCGAAGGGGTCGAGGTGTGTGTCTAAGTGTATGAAGTAAGTGTTTCCCTATAAATTTATTTTTATTTTTCCATGTCTTGCAATAATAATATTTACATATTTAGTTTCGTTTTACACTTGGGGCCTGTTTGGTCTGTTGACGACGAATATGGGATGTTTACTGTATCGCCGAGTTATTCAATATAAGCTTGAGGCATTTAAATAAGTTCCAGGTAAATAATAATAATTATAACTTAAAACTGGGTGTTTTGTTTTTGTAAAGTGAGGGAATTTCATTATAATCTTGAGGGTGTTAGGAGGGCGAACATTAGATAATAATAATAATATTAATAGTTTAAATATGAACTTGGCCATAATTTTTGTTGTAATATTAATAGTAATGAGTTAATTCAAAAATATGGCTACTGATTTAATATCATCTTAAAAGTGAACTAGGGCTAATAAAAATGATGACGAGTTCGAGTTGGTTAGAAACAGGCATTTTAACACTAGAGCGATCTTTTATGTGTATGAGAGGGTGACCATTTTCTTTTTATTTGATATAATTGTTTTTGAGTGTATGAATTCTTACTGCTGGTTTCATTTACAAATTTATATACTTTTATATTTTTACAAACTTTTTTAAATATATATTTGAGTTATTATTTTCCACCATTTTTTTGCTTTGGTGAATGAAGCTGGTTGGTGGAACTTTGCTTCTTACTAGGACTTACCCCTTCAACCCTTCATATAAAGTTCTCGCATTTGTGAAGCCGGGGCCGAACCTACAAACCTACATCTTTGCCTTCGAGCTGTGAAGCATATAAGATTGAGCATTCGGGCTTTTGGGGAGGCTATCCCCGAGCCTAAGTCCGGGTGGCTCAGAGCGGATTCAAAACTATACTGAGTCTGGTACCAGCAAAAGTATTTAACATCTATACTTCAATTTAATTTTGAATTTTGAAATAAAAAATACTTCCTAAGGTGGGCGACTAAGGAGTGATTGTTTGCTTTGCTGTCAGTTTGAAACTGAACCAAAGATGTCGTCGCCCAACACCCCAGCGATTTATTACAAATGATTCAGGAATTTTGTAATACAGTGTGTCAATAAAGAATGGAATATATTCATTTAACTGAACAGTGAGATATTTTGAAAAGATACTCGGATACATAAATTTTTTTCTGGAGGGGTACGTTTCTAAAAAATACATAGGGTTATCCGCATTTGAGTAAACATTATACCGGTAATTTTTATTCCATATCCAATGGACACATTGAATATTGAGCTATTACCAGTAATATTCCAGAATTTTTTTGAATTACATAACAGTTGAAATTGAAAAATGTTAAATTGTTCAATACAGCTGTTATAAAACACAATTATTTTGAAATTTTACTGGTTATAGTTCAATATTTCCAGACGAAAATACTTCATCAATATGGATCATGACTCTTGGCATTTGGATAAATCTTCACAAAATACCCTCTATCTTTTACTATTAACGAGATCTCAATGCATAGGCTCGAATTTGAATAGCCCTCTATTTTTATATTATTTTATTTTTATTTCTATGTAAAGGTCACTCATTTTTCATTTTATTTAGACAATTTTTGTAAACAATATAATATTTTTCATTACAATATATCGATGAAATAAAGAAGCTATTATTGTTCTTAATAAAACAGTTTTTGTTGCTGAGTTTTGAAACTTTGTAATTTTTCAATTCTCAAATTATGTGACAAGTTATTTATCTTGCTAAAAAAATGATTACTCAACTTTGAAAACACTACTCAAAAATGGAAAAAAAAAATGTATGCAAAGGGAAATATCAAATTATCATAAACATTGAGTCAAGTTATAAATATATTTTGAATACGTATTTTTATATCCATTTCGAATTAATAAAATATAACAAACCTTATTTTAACCCCAGGCCTCTCATCTAAAATACCTCCGAAAGTAGGTTGTGCTAACTGTGACCACTGATGTAAAGTATGAGACCCCTCCATTGGCTTGACGATCTGTAGCTTCTCAGGTAATTTCCATCCAAGGTAATTAGTGGAGCCTGTAGACATCAAACTTTCAGGTGTTCGACATTCGAACGGAAGATATGAATCCCCATCATAGCTAAAGATAAAATCGATAAGCCTTTGATACGAGTAAATTATAATATTATTGCACTATCCCACTTACCCCCCGTATGTAGGTCCATACTGAAGATTTGATCTTCTGGCTAAAATTTCACTGGGAGTTAACTTTTTTAATGCTGCCTCTAGTTCTGTTGCACCAGGTACACCCGGAACTCCTTTTTGAGGATAACCTCTAAAAAATATATACACATATATATTATATAAATATATTCATTGAAACATTATTTTAGGCTGAAAATATAATGTACAAATATAAATTTTTCCAGCTACTGTTTGCGGAGAAACTCTTGATTAATTGAAAAGTGATAAGATTTACTTCTCAAAAGAGTTATATCTGGACAGCTATTCAATTGACAGTAAACTGAATAGCTGTCAACGTGCAAAAATATCTGCCAATCACTCGTGTGGCAAAACGTCGATACCATCGCATTATGAATGTCAGCGTAAACAACCAAAATGTAAATAGTAATAAAATTGTTAAAAAAATTATTAAATTTAACTCGGCATTTGACCAATCAAATTGAAAAAAACAGTACTTAGTCCATCTATGACTCTTCTGGTGTTTACGTAGTCACGTTTGTGATTTGGACTAAGATGTCTAAAAACCCTGGTGTGTCGACTGATTAGATTTTGTTTAGACAAAACAAATGAAATCGTGCTCTGATTCTTTAAACGGTTCCAGAGATGGCGCCTCGTCCTCGTGTAAATATTCCAAGGACATTTGATTGTTGTCTATTCAATTTTATGAAATGTCATTAAATTTTAAAATATTATACTACATACTACAGTAATATTATAATCCATACTTGAAGAGGAAGACCAAGTATTTTGGAAAAATAACACCACACAATGAAGTTGTGATATTTTTTCCAAAATAATCTAAATGCTGTTTGAAAGTCAAATATTTATGGGGAAATAAAAAATTTCGTAGTGCAATATGATTGACTATTATTGATGTGCGTTTCTTCATTTTCCTGTATTTCTAAATTCGTCATGCTCTAATTGACAATACTTTATGGCAAACATTTTTTCAAATCGAATCAGTCATCTAGGTGCGTTGTTATACCCTACTGTTTCTTGGTAACTTCCATAAGTACAAGTTGTGAATGTCCGTGATAAAGTAAGAAAAAATCACCATTTTACTGAAATCTATCAATTTTGCATATCATCAAGCTTGTTTAGGTTTGATTATTTTTCCATTCGTTTTATATGTTGAAATGGTAAAATATTTTCAGTATAATTGGATGATCCATAAAATATTAATTTTCTGTTCATTTAACAGTTTCTAAAATAGTGAAAGAACATTGCAACACAAAACTCATCGCACATATCACTTCTAAAAAGCAAATAAACTTAAAATAAGCGACAAAATTTTTATTTAGAGAATTTTACAAGGAAAACTCGGATACAAATGCGCAGATAATTGCGCAATGAACCCCGACAGTCTCCGATTTTCTTCGCAATTCTCCGCTTCTACATGAATAAATATTTTGATTGCTAATCTGTTATGGCCCATACGTATTGATTGATAAAAAGCACAGAACACCCAACCTAAACAAAAGCATGACCTTACATTAAGATGCCTAAAAATCCTGGTGTGTCGACTGATTAGATTTTGTTTAGATTTTTTTGGACAAAACAAATGAAATCGTGGTCTATTTCTGTAATCGGATCCAGAGATGGCGCCTCGTCCTCATGTCAATATTCCAGGGACATAGTGATTGTGATTGTTATTGATTGAATTTGACGGAATGTCAATAAACTTTTTAAATATCATTCTAAAGCAATATAGTTTCCATACTCGAAGTGGAAGACCAAATTTATTTGAAAAATAACACCACAAAAAATGTGTTATTTTTTAAAAATAATGTAAATACCGTTTAAATGTCAAAATAGTGGTGGCAGAATCAAAAATTTTGTAGTGCAATATCATTGACTATTTCTTTATTTTTCTGTATTTTATATTATTTTCCTAAATAAGTTGAGCATAATCCGTTTTTGTATGGACAAAATTCAGAGAGATGAACACAATAATTCATTTATGTCTAGTACCGAAAGTGAGTACCTACTACTTAAAATCTGTAAAATATACTTTGGAACCAATTTGGAACTTATTTCTTATCTCGCCATGCTCCAATAAACATGGCAAACATTTTTTCAAATCGATTCAATCAATTGGGTGCGTGTTGTTATGTTATACCCTACCATTTCTTTAAATATTTCATAAGTTCAAGTTGCGAAAGTTCGTGACAAAGTAAAAAAAATCACCACTTCTACTGAAATCTATCAATTTTGCATATATCATCAAGCTTGTTTAGATTTTCTTATTTTACCATTCGTTTTCGTAAAATCTTTTCAGTGTGGTTAGATCATCCAATAAATTTTCTGTCGAGAAAGAATTGCACAAAAAAAGAAACATTTTCACTATTACATGACATACAGTTTTTAAAATAGTGAAAGACCATTGTAACACACAACTCATCACACATCGCACTTCTGAAAAGCAATTAAACTCAAAATAAGCTACAAAATTATTACTTTATATATAATTTATTATAGAGAGCTTTAAAAGGAAAACTCGGATACAATGGCGCAGATACTTGCGCATGCGCATGTTGGGCAGATGTCAGATAGGCACAAGCACAAGATTGACAGGTTCTAATGTTGAATTTCCATGCAGCTGAATTTCAATACTTGTATGTGAAATGTGTGATTATTATTTATTCCAGTAAATTGCATTTCAGCAAAATTTAACTAATAAAGCTGCTTGCGGACAGAGATTCTGTAAATTTGAAAGATAATGTTGTTTTATTCATTTCATGTTCGTGCGTAATACTTGAAACTTCTTTTCATGAAAATTCACCCTAACAAGAAAACCGACGGTGGCGGTTCACAAAGTATCGCGGGATTTTTGGAAAATAGACCGCGATTCCATTTGTTTTCTCATTATAAAGCAAGCGAATGTCCAACGTTTTATTCTACAGTTTTACAGGTATGAGTCGGCACACCAGGGTTTTTAGGCATCTTACCTTACACCTTTACTTAAAATTTGGTTTGTATAATGTCATTCCTGAGCGGTAAATTCAAACTGTTGGTTGAAATACATTTCAAGTGGTTCGCCTTTGGAAAATTGTAATTATCAAAACACCATCATTGAAATAATACAAAACTAACTGAAAACTCTTTTAATGAAATATCATTCATAAAAACTGAACTATAACCTAAACTTCACGACAGAAACGATTACACGTAGGTTAATAAGAGTTAGGAACTCACAGCCATATTCCCATGACCTAATATAAAAATAAATGAATAATACTTATGAATAAAAATACCATTCCTTTCACAAAACAAATAGAAAATGACGAAACACAAAACAACAGTACAGACTAGTGACTAAATTCACCTAACCTTAGGGGTTCTACTACTGCAACTACGAAATATTCTCCGCAAATTCTCCGCTCTGTGTCATTCTCCGCCAAATTATCCGCAGACCCCCAAATTCTCCGGAAAGAGGAGAATTCTCTGCCCATAGGGAACACTGCAGATAGGCACGAGATTGACAGGTTCTAACGGTGAATCTCCATGCAACTGAATTTTATTTCTTTAATAAGTCGAAAATGTAACGAATGAAAATGCTTGCGGACAGTGATTCCGTAAATTCCGAATGATTATGGTGTTTTATTCATTTCATGCTCGTGCACAATACTTATACTTAAAACTTTTGATCATGAAACTGTACCTTAACAAGAAACGTGGCGGCAGGCGGTTCATGCAAGTATCGCGGGATATTTGGAAAATAGACCGCGATTTCATTTGTTTTCTCATAATCAAGCTAGCGAATGTCCAGCGTTTTATTGTACAGTTTTACAGGTGTTGACACACCAGGATTTTTACGCATCATTATTCAGATATTCGTTTCTTCAAGTACTTTCCAGTTTGCCCTACATACCATTTGTTACAGCTATTGCAAATAATTCAATATAATATTAGAATATAACTTTAAATGAGATTTTTCCTCCTGAATAATATTTGTGAAAAGTAACATTTCTAACGCCAATATGTTGAGAAGTCATAATAGTTACCCACCAAGAAATTGTATGTAAACATAACACATCAACCTTCAGGAAATCTACCGTTTATATTTGCATTTATATCTCTTTAAAATAATTTGCCTAATATTTTCTTGGAACATTGCTTTCACCCAATAAAAAATAAAACAGTTTTTGATATTAAAATTCAAAAACTCAATGTTCACTGAGTAAAATATTTCAGTGTGCATACAGATTTTAATTGCATTTAACATTTTAATTCTATACATCAAATTTCAGATTATATTTCTGTGAAGTTCCGATTTGTTAATTTTACTTGGTTTTGAATAAAGAACAAGCTTCACCAAGGAATCAAGAATACTAAACGCTCTCTGTCAGTATGGTATTCACAATGTACAAATGTTCACAGATTTGTTAGAGTTAGAAGACTGTGACATTAGAAGTTAAAGAAATTTTGATGCTCATGGCCTGAAGATACCATTGGTGATCTATGGATGAGTTCGCAGTATTTTCCAAATTTAATCTAATTGAGTTGGATCTATAGATATAATGATAGATTCGATAAAAATCATTAACTTTATTCAGAAAAACCTTTTATTGAATTCAAAATGCCCCTGATTCTCAGTTCAAAACATTCCAGACAAGTTTACGTATGTGGAGGGAAACTACTGAATCATCAACTAAGTAAACAGAAATTTATTCTACAATTTTTCATTACTTATAGGAATTACGAATTTTTTAATTATGCGGTATATTTTTATATTACCTTATGCTAGACACATGCAAATAATTTCAACTTACGGATAACTTTCATCGGAATCAGTTTGACTAGAATCCGTATCTGAATATCCAGTAGAATCTATGCTAGGATATCCCAGCGAACTATTACTGTAAATAGATCCAGATGATCTTCTTAAATCCAGTCCAACTTGAGATCTTATGCTCATACGTGGTTCTCCGCTTGAAGAACTACTCACATATCCACCCATACCTGAATGAATGCTGCCCATGCTTTCATTGCTGCCTAATGAGTTTTGGGAAGCACATCTTACTGTCTCGAATACTTTTTTATACTGTGGTCTATAACATACAAAAATGATCGATGTTAATATTATCATGGAATATTTTTTTTCAATATTATCATAGTTTTCAAGTTATTCGTCGTAGCAAAAGTTATTAGTCATCATATAATTGACAAAATTTTGCAATAAATATTCAAAATAGGCAAGATAACAGTTGTCGCTCATGTATACAAGAGTAAGTATTTTCTCCCTTAGGAATGTAAGTCACGAACTTTATGTAACTCTTTTCCCTCATTCCATTATTTCATTAATACTTTATTCATTTATACTTTACAACTTATAAGTGACTGTATCTATTATAAAGAACTTTACTTTTTAATAAAGGGTGGTATATAATCCGTTTCAGTACTTGCCCTGGTCTTTCTGTAGGAGGAATGCGTCTTGCTTTGCTCATTACTCAATAGGAGAGATGAGACTGACATTGTGAGTGGCAGTTTAAACTTGGGACAATGATATCGAATCCCGAGATTGTCTTTCACTTGGATGATATACCGACAACTTCAATGACATCTGCATTAGGGAACTATTGAACAAATATCTGTCAGATGTTCAAAATATGTCGTGTGGGATTAGCAAGGAAAGTACTTATCTTCTGTATGATGTTGTGGTATTGTAGCCTCGAAAAAACCAGAGATGGTTACTAGTTACTTTTGTCCAAAACTTTACAAGCCACTTCCAGATACTGTTTGAATTTATAGTCAAAGTCAAGTCAAAGTCAAAATATACTTTATTGTCGGAAGTTATAAAAAACTTATAGACAAAGCTTTTTGGTTTTGGATTAATATTAAAATTGATTACGATTAATTAATGATAAAGTATAATGGTGATACTACCCAATCTGCATATCATCCCAGATGAAGGAACACCACCACTATATGCGCTCCAGGGCGACTTATATCGTAAAATGTTTTATTAAAGATGTTCAATAGGTTTCAATATGTTTGATTTCATCCGACTTACAAAGTAAACAGTCTAGTTAAATGTATATGTATGAGTATAATGAAATTTTACTTCACAAAATGATTTTTTTTTAAATAATCGAGCCTTTCGCTTATTCCGAATCAAAAAATCTATTATTTATCTATCTACAAAGTACTCGACTATATCTTTACAATGAGTTATCACAAAATCCCCCTTTAATCTAAATAGTATTCATGGCCATCATCTTGAGAACTATAAAGATAAATTTGTCACAAAAATATAGTTTTTGTATTTTGTATGTGAAGAGTGTTACTTTACTAAACCTACTGGTAGTATAAGAGTTCATGTTATACTTACAAATTGAATGAATTAGATATTCCAGAATCCGTACTAAACTCTGAATGAATAGACATTTCAAGTTCACTTTGCAAACTATCATACGGACAAGCTGTACTTTGTCCTAGAGAAGAAAACATCGATATTCTTGCACCAGGGGTTTGTCTTTTCTTAATTTTACGTAACTGCTCTTGTGTATCTCTCAGCAATGCCTCAACTTCATAATACCTTGCTTTGAATTCTGATAATTCAACAGCTATACTACCTTGATTTTGTTTGGTGATTTGCAATAAACCATCCAGTTCGGCATTTTCACTCAAAACCTAAAAAATTCAATATTCGTTATACAGAACTTGCTCAATAAAAACAATACTTCAAATAATTTTCCTTAAATTTTTGAGTTGGATACTTGAAATACAGAATGAACTATGATTATTTATTTTGAGTTAGATGGTAAATTATGAAAACAGCTATTCAAGAGTAAAATTTCATTATTTTTCGAAAGATTCAAAAATGTTATTTGAAAAAGAATCATAAATGGAATCTGAAATATGAAGTCACATCCACATCACGCAAAAGATAAGTATCGATGAGTTTCTATTTGTTTTATAGTTTTTACAATCAAGTAGATTAACCTATCTGAATGGTGGAGGATTTGCTAATCACACTCGAAAGAAGCAAATACAAAATACTTGGGTACGCAGATGATATAGTCATCATGCTCCAAGAAAATTTCAATACCACGGTTAGGAAGAGAATGTAAGTTGCCCTTAATCTGGTCAGGATAGATAACGAGGGTTCAACTATCAGTCCCTCCAAATCAACCATCGTAGCTTTTATCCGAAGAAGGAAAGTGGAGAACTTAGGACCTCTCACCCTTCAAGGTACGCTCATACAGCTATCAAGGGAAGTCAAATATCTCGGGGTGATTTTAGACTCGAAACTCACTTGAAACCAACAGCGGACAAAAGTAAGGAAGAAAGCCGAGGCAACACTGATGATAGTCAGACGAGCACACGGAAAAATATGGGGGCTAAGTCCCAAAATGGTGTATTGGACATATAACGTTGTTGTGAAACCCATGATCACATACGCATCTTTGATAAAGTGGACCAAAATAACCCAAAAAATAGACGCGGCTGAGTTGAGCAAGGCACAAAGACTTGCCTGTCTTAGCATAACAGGAGCTATGAAAACAACATAAACATCAGCTAAGGAGGCACTGTTAGATCTCCCCCCGATTGACATAACAATCATGGGGGAGGCAAGAATGGGACTTCTGGGGCAACAAAACACGAGCAATAGATCGGACCACAACAAGATAAAGGAAATAGTGGAAGGTAACTTTCTCAAAATGAAACCAACAGACCACATGACTCCCAGACTTTTCTTCAACATTAACTTCGAAGTGATCTACAAGATCGAAGCGAATGGACAAATGACAACATCAAGGGCAAACCTGGAGGAACTGGTGCTAGAAGATACAGTGAGGGAAGAAACTCCCAAATAAGTGCCTCACTAGGAACAAATACCTCCGTATTCCAGGCGGAGATGTACTCTATCTTGCAATGCGTGAGAGAGAATAATATGAGGGAAATGCGCAATGCACGGATCAAAATATGCACAGACAGTCAGGCCTCACTAAAGGCTCTTATGAACCCAAAAGTGACATCAAGACTAGTAAGGGAATGCCGCGAAGGACTCAGTGTTCTTGCAGAACACAACAAAATAACTTTGATGTGGGTTCCAGGACACTGTGGCATCGATGGAAACGGAAAAGCTGATGAATTAGCCGGAATAGGCTCATCAACTCCATATATTGGCCCAGAACCCGCACTCGGGGTTACTAAATCGGATGTCCGAGGATGCATACGGGACTGGATCAAACGAAAACAAATAAAGAGGTGGAACGAATCCCCTCTCATGCACCACGGGAAAACATTCATTAAAGAACCGTCAAAGCACAAAACTGAGGAATTGCTTAAGTTAAGAATCAAGTTAGGACTATAACGGGTCTTCTCACCGGTCACAGTCCAGGAGAGAACACCTGCACAAAATGGGGCTGTACAATGGAGAACTTTCCCGCAGACAATGTGGCGAAGGGACAGAAACGGCCAAACACGTACTGTCAGAATGCGAGGCATTAGATCACAAAAGATAGGCAATATTCGGGAAACCTATGCCTACTCCCGAAGAATACAACAGCCCACCGTTGAAGAACCTGTACAGACTGGTACAGTTGATTAGAGTCATGGAGTGAATACTGTAAACTAACCCGGAAAACACAAAAAGCTCAAGAGGCTGAGGTGTAGCTGGCGACAAGACCAGCATACAAGAAAAACATATCTTAATTCTGTCCAACTAGTAACAAAACATAATTTGTACCCATTATGAAAAACAGTTTCTTGCAGTTCAACAGAATAATAAATAAAATATAGTTTAAAAAAACTAAAAAACACATTGAAATAAAGAGTAAAAAATAGACAGAAAATAATAATATATGAAAAATATTAATATCACTAGGAAAAAAAAAGCGTGGGGCGATTTGTTTCATATTTTCGTATATCGAGCACCCCACGCTTTTTTCAGTGATACTAATATTTTTCATTCATTATTATTTCCTGCCTATATAAACAATTATTTTTTACTTTTTAGTTCAATATGTTATAAAAACGTGTATTTTATTTTTCACTTTTTAGTTCTCAATCTATTATAAAAAAAAATCTCCGGAGAGCCTGAAAAAAAATAGCGACCCTATCTAAGGAAGGCAGCAGGCAGGCGCATTAATTACTCATCCACCACGCGGAACAAAATTCTTGCGAAGACTTCCACACAGAGTATATGAGAGGCAAATTATTTAATTCTGGCGATCCTCATCAGGATAATGAGACAAACTTATCAAATTCTCGTATTACCGGTTCCTGATAAGTATACAAAGTTTCAATTAAATCTGTCCGTTTCAAGTGGGTCAAAGTCAAAAGTGAAGTAGTCGGTAACTTATAACAAACATACAAAAAAATATATATAATTTTGTCAAAATCAATATACAAATATATATTCTCACCAAATTGCAGAAATAAATTATCTGAATGTTCGTGACGGGTGTGAGATAAAATTTTGACAAAACTAAATTTTCCAGTTGTGGGTTGAATGAGATTGAAATATATCCAGACCTTCCCATGATATTTGATACTATATTATTTGTTATAATTCACACATGTTTACGACTTCACAATTCCTAACAACACTCGCATATTTCGTCTCAGGTTACTATGAGCTGTTTTCATATTTATATCCTAAGAATACGAAAAGGTATTTAAAATTGAATGTTTTCTGATTCCTAATAAAAATTCTGTGTATCACTATAACAAATCAAAATTCAATAGGAAGAAAATCATCAATATAATTTTTTATCAGTATATTAACGTTTCACAGTTAGATTCAACTTATGCCAAATGTGCACAAAGAAAAGAAAACCATCTGAAATGTTATATCCTGTGATACACAACACATAAATGAATTAATTAATATTTTTGAAATATCAACAAAACCTTTTAAATATTTAATGACATTCATCTACCTTATGAAGCTTTTCATCCGAGTCTTGTAGTTGAGCGTGTAATGCTAAAATTTGTTCATATTGTGTTCTGTTTTCTTCTTTCAGCCTATCAAGTTCATTTTCCAAATACCCCATGCTTGAATTTGCACATGCTTGAAACAATGTATTTTATTATAAACTTTTAAGAATATGAGTGCAACTTTGCAGAAATGAATGTAGAAAAAACTTACTCAACTGCCCTGTCAAGTCTTTTAGTAATCTTGCCTCTTGAGCTTCTATATCTTCTGTGCATGAGGCCAATCGACAATATTCAGTTTTGAGGGCTTTATTCTCGTCCTCCAGTGATGCTGTAAAATAAATATTAATTGAAAATTAATGCTTTACGGTGATGTGAACACCGACTGTCTGACATAGAGCTAACATTGGTGGTTGATTTTTACAAAAATCATGAAGAAAAACCCATCAGCTGAATAGATTAAGGAATTAGTAGATATATCAAACCTTATGGATACAATGCCGAGTCCCCGTATCATTTTGGGTTTCTTCCAAAATAATGGATACTAATTCATAGTAAAATTGATCAAATCGAAATGTTTAGTGTCAAGATACATATGAATTTTCGTAAGTGTTTAAATTAGTATCTTTTTACTTTCAAATTGATGACAGGCATCTCACTAGTAAGTATAAAATGAAAAAATGAAAACCAGCTTTAATACAGACTGTAGTTACGATAGTATAGAAATCATGTTTACTATTTCCTGTGTGACAAAATATTCTATAGCATGAAAAATGCTTTGAACAGTTGACAATATATCTTTTTTTGTTTTGTGTAATATCATTTTTTCCCGAGATAATAACCCTATTGACTATAGGCTATACATATAAAATCAAACATGATATTTTGGAAATAAGAATCCTATAAACATAGTCAAGCCTCAAGAGTCTATTGATGTTAGGCTCAACTCGAGATATTTCAATAATAGATAAAATAAAATCGTTATGAGTAAGAATCAAAAGCAGTTTCGGTTGGGAAACACACATAAATAAACTCCAGACTGCTCTATGTGGAGTTATTCGAGCTCGATAGAATCAGGTATCAATAAAAAGCCTAAAAATATATATTTTCGCATATGTAAAATCCATCATATAGTATGGAATTATCTTCTGGACAACTTTCGCTCATTCAGAAAGAATTTTTAAAACACAAAAAATAATTATTTGTACTTTGTTAAAATTGAAAATGGGAACATAATGTATGCCTCACGTTACGAACTTGGATATCTTAACAGCACCATCCATATATTTTCTACAATTAGTCACCTTTGCCAACAAAAAAAACATAATATATTAACAAGGAATCGTAATTTATATTAACGAAATGAGAATCAATACAATATTGTTAAGAGGGCAATATAATTAAGTAGTGTCCTAGGCATTGGATATTATTATTATTATTGTTAGGCTAACGATTGGTGTGTGTGTCGAGAGACACACGAATTAAATCATATCGTATAAAATATTCCTAGCTGATTATTCATGTTCATACATTTCGATTCTGCATGAATCAATGGTAGTGAGTCAAGGGGTGATGTAACTACCCAGTATTTTGGTAGGTAGGTGATAAGATGGATTGAGTAGTCAGTCCTTATTTGTATTCGAAGGAGATTAAACCGTTTGGCGAATAAAGTTATTGATTCGAGTAGTGTTTATTTGAACAATAATAATAAATAAAGTAACGTATTATAACAATTCAGAATTGGGATGATGAGTGATAGTGACAGTGAAACCGGTAGTGAGCGCGTATATCGACAAAAATCGTCACAATCTGCCCAAGATCGAGATCTTCTAAAAAAGATACGCTATCAAAAGGAAGTTCTATCGTCGTCGTCAGTAGCAGCTGAGGAGGAAAATGATGCAATATGCAGTAGCCAGCGGAGTAGCCGAAACTGACTGGGATTGCCAAAATATGGTACAACTCATTACAGAGCTATGAGAAAACTTGGGAAGACTGGAAAAAGGCGGTAGTGGAAGCATTTCCTAGTCATGAATATTTCATTGACAACATCAAGAAAATGGTCGACCGAAAGAAAAAAATGGAAGAAAGTATGATGCACTACTTTTACTCAAAGTGTATTCTCATAAAAAAATGCGAAATAAGTGATACCAACGCCGTCTCCTGCATCATCGATGGCCTTCCTCTAGCTATACAGGGGTAAGCAAAATCGGGCAACTACAATACGCCTGAAGATTTGTTTCAAGGATTTTTGAGCAAACTCGGAAGCGACCATACTTTGGAAAAGGAAGAAAAAACTTCGGTGAAACGAAAATCCTTAGAAATCCAGTGCTTCATATGCAAGAAAAGTGGACACGCAGCAAAAAAATGCTGGTATTGCATGGACAGCAAACAGGATGCAGCCCCTTCTACCAGTAGAGGTCAGTCAGACAACGGTCAATATCGTCACTCCACCATGATCAGACGAGATAACTGTTGGTTCATGAAGCCAGCTGCAGTGAAGACCTTACATAGGCAAGTAATCAATGGATTTTATAATATTTCAGTATTGATAAATAACATAATGTGTCAAGGTTATTTGGCACATTCCAAGTTAGTAGAGAAACTTGGTATTGAATTAACCAAGTCCGATACTTATATTAGCGGTTTTGGAAATCAAATTGTACACCCGCAGGGACGGGCCCTACTAACCTTTAATATTGCCAATTTTTCTATCGATACATGGTCTACTTCGTCACTGTCGAGATGGGCTCGATAGACATAATTATTGGTCAGCCTGTCATCAACCGCGACGACATAGAATTGCGTGATAAGGACAAAGAAGTCATTTAAAAAAAAATGAAACCGAAAACTGGTTATCAAATATTAACTTGTTTGATCGTACTCCAAAATTTCATGTGAGGGTTGTACAAACCGTAAATATTCCACCTAACACTACTTTGCCCGTAAAAGTTAAAAGTAACTGCTATAACAGTTTAATTATTTCGTCAAAGTTGTGCCATAATTTTTCTATTTTTGCGGTAGTGGCTTCAGGACCCGATTTTACCATAAATGTCAGTAACGTAACCTCAACCAATTTAGAATTTGGTAATAACCAGGTCATAACGAGGAGATATGAATTTCCAGATAACGTAAAACAAAACTTTGATACAGCACAGATTTCAAAATTAAGTCTTTCCGAAATCGAAACCGGAAATATATCAAACTCTGAACATCGATCACTTCACATATTATTAGAACGATATAGCACTTGTTTCGCTGCGAACACGGGCGACTCAGGATTCACCGATGTCGTAGAGTTCGAAATCAACTTAACGAAAACCGATCTTTTATAAACCATATCGAACCTCAAAAAAGGAAAAAAATATTATTCGAGAAAAAATAAATGATCTCTTGAGAAATAATATTATCAGGGAGTCGAAATCTAGCTACGCTAGCCCAGCAATCCTTGTTAAAGAGAAAAATGGAGATTATAGAGTCGCGATTGACTATAGAAAGTTAAACAGTATAACAGTTAAAGATCGTTACCCGTTACCCAACATCAAAGACCACATTTCCCAACTTAAAGGCTATAAATATTTTTGCGTATTCGACATGACCCAAGGTTACTACCAGATTCCAGTCTCTAAATACTCAATTGATAAGACCGCCTTTGTCACTACCGACGGACAGTTTGAATTTTTGAGAATGCTCTTTGGAGTATGCAATGCCCCTGCGACGTTCTCAAGGGCCTTAAATAATGTGTTAGGTCAGCTACGACACGACAAAGTGATAGTATATTTAGATGACATTTTGATACCTAGTGCCACGGTGAATGAAGTCTTAGCAATCTTTAAAGTGGTTCTCGAAATTTTCCAAAATGCGAACTTAAAATTAAACTTAAAAAAATGCAAATTTTTTACAAGAGAAATTGAATATTCAGGATATGAAATCAGTAAGTCTGGTATGAGACCAGGAAATCAAAAAATACATGCAGTTTTAAATTTCCCAGAACCCACAAATATTCATGAAATTCTTCAATTTCTAGGCCTCTGCTCTTATTTTAGAAAATTTGTTAAAATCATGCTCTTATCGTTCAGCCGATAAGTCAGTTACTCCGTAAGAATTCTCCGTGGATTTGGAGTGGTTCTCAGAGAAAATATCCTTACTAGTAGGCCTTTATTGAGCATATTTGACAGTAATTTGGAAACCGAATTACATGCCGATGCAAGCAGCAAAGGTATAGCGAGTATTTTAATGCAAAAGCACAATAGCGGCCTTAAGCCGATCTTATATTACAGTAGAGCCATCACTAAAGATGAAAGTATTTACCACTCTTACGAATTGGAGACATTGGCTGTAGTTGAATCGATAAAGAGACTACGTATTTATTTATCAGGTATACATTTCATAATTGTCATGGACTGTAGCGCAGTGCGACTATCCTTTAGCAAAAAAGATCTTTTGCCACGCATAGCTCGTTGGTGGTTAGCCAGCCATTCAAGATTACGATATCGAAATAGAGCATAGGCCTGGAAACAGGATGGCTCACGTAGACGCCCTTAGCAGGAATATTGGTAACGTGGATATCCTTCAGATAAACATGGAAGACTGGGTTTACTGCATTCAATCTCAAGATCCACAAATAAGAGAAGAGAAGATTACAACAAAAAAACCCCGATCGCGAATTAACAAGTATTTATGTTGAAAAAAATTACCGTCTTTACAGAAAAACTACTGACAAAAAAATTAAACTTGTCATTCCCAAATCCTCAAGATTTTCCTTAATGAGGAAATATCATGATGATATTGGGCACATTGGCTTGGTAAAATGTGAAAAATTCATTAAAAGCAAATTCTGGTTTCAAAGAATGACAAGGTTTATTAAAAAAGATGTCAATGCCTGTCTTGGCTGCGCTTTTAAACGAGGAAAATATGGTAGGAAAGAGGGGTTCCTTCATCCCTTACCGAAACCATCAAAACCCTTGAATCCTTGGCACATAGATCACTTGGGGCCATTTTGTAAAAGTTCAGGGTTCTCGTATATCTTGGTAATTGTAGATTCATTTTCAAAATAAGTTTTTGCCAGACCAATCAAAATTACAAATTGTAAGGAAGTAAATCATAATCTGAGAGATTTATTTAGCATGTTTGGTGTCCCAACAAGAATCATTTCGGACCAAGGGAAAGCTTTCAAGTCAAAAAATTTCAAAGAATTCTGTGCAGGATTCAAAATTAAATACATTTTGAATACTGTAGCTCCGCCAAAATCTAATGGTCAAGTAGAACGTTACAATCGTATACTGCTAGAAGCCATTAATACCAGCATAAACGATGAGTTTGAATGGTACGGAAAATTACCCCAGGTTGTTTTAGGTATCAACAACACAGAAAATAGTTGCACTCACATGACCCCGCATAAACTTATGTTCGGGTTTGAGAAAATTATTTTGGCAGGCTTCAGCGAAGAGAGTGCTGACGAAATCAACAGACCTTGTGACCAAAACAAAGCCATGAGAGCAATGAACAAACAGACGGAAAATATGAAAAAATATTTTGATGCTAAAAGAAAATGGAGTAAAAAATACAATCTCTACGCTCTGGTTTTATGTCGAGAGCAAGTGTGGAAACAAAAGAATCCAATAAGACAACAGGTACGCGTTTAGGAGGACCTTATAAAATTTCCAAAATCCTAGGCAATGACCGATACGAAATTATAGCTATCAAACGAATAAAAGAGTACAAAAAATATAAAGCCACCGTTTCCCGCTGAACAATTAAAACCATTCGTAGCAGGACTGAGCGCTTCGGATGATTCAGATTCCGAAACAAACAGCAATGAGGACCTCATTGACCTTCTTGAAGGTTGAAACTTTTGGGTACTACAGCGAGGGCAAATTGAAATAAAAAAAAAGAAACACAAAATTTATATTTTTTGTATTGAAGGTAAAAATAAGACCTCTTTGGAGATAATAGTAAGACCTCTTTGGAGGTAATAATAAGACCTCTTTGGAGGTAATAGTAAGACCTCTTTGGAAGTAATAATAAGACCTCTCTGGAGGTAATAGTAAGACCTCTTTGAAGGTAGAAATAAGACCTCTTTGGAGGTAATCGTAAGACCTCTTTGATGGTAAAAATAAGACCTCTTTTGAGGTAATAGTGGAAAACTCTTTGAGAAAAATATATATGAGCAACTTCTGTTGGGTAGACAAGCTTTGTCCTGAACACTGTTGTTATTTTCATTACAGGAAAAACCAGAATAAACATGATGAACCCAAGCCAACTAGGGACAACTAAGCGAGGACGCTTAGCAGTTCAGGATGGCCGAGTGTTAAGAGGGCAATAGAATTAAGTAGTGTCCTAGGCATTGGATATTATTATTATTATTGTTAGGCTAACGATTGGTGTTGTGTGTGTCGAGAGATACACGAATTAAATCATATCGTATAAAATATTCCTAGCTGATTATTCATGTTCATACATTTCGTTTCTGCATGAATCAATAGTAGTGAGTCAAGGGGTGATGTAACTACCCCGAGTTCAATACTTAAACTCAAAAACAGATTTTTAAAAAGTAAACGTAAATTCGTTATTTTTGGAATCCTTGTTTTCGGGGGTCCCATGGCCTCTCTTGCAGATTTCGAAGATTTTCCGGCATTGTTTCCTGATTTTTGGCATTGATGATCACAATAGCCAATAGGGTTCCAAATATTGGAGTGGTTGGCCCCGGGTTTCGCTCCATTTGGATGGGTTTCAGCTGTTTGGCTATCTCGTCGATGTCGTGCATTTCGTCGAAATTGATTTTGGTGAAGTTCGGCGTTTTATAAATTTTTGTAGATTTCAGTTTAGCTATCTCCAATTTTGGTAGGACCAACGGTTTGCCTTGCTGCCTGAGGAAATTATTGACGAATTTCATGTCGTTGATTTGGATTTGACATGATTCGGGGATTCTGATCAATACTGGAGAATTGATTTCCAGATATTGATTTGTTTTGCATCCGGAGTAGAGTTGTTCGGGTTTAGAAGGAACAATGAGTACTCCGTCTTGGGTCACTTGTTCTATGATGGATTCTTCCACATGGATTTCCATAATACGACATTCTTCGGGTGATTTCCCTTTAAGGAATTGTAGGGTGCAGTTGTCTTCGGGTTCAAAATTTTCCGGGCAGTAATAGGAATTTTCCAATAGTAGACAGTCTTCTTTCTGGAACTGGGCATTTTGACCATTCCGTGCCAAATAAGGGTATCGGAGGGAATATATTTTGAGATTTTGGATAATGGGATACAGGTGATAAAAATCAAGGACCTCAGGTTTTATGATAGGCACATGAATAGCAAAAATCAATTTAGTATTGACAAAACTTACTTGTGTCCCTAAAAATTGATAATACGTAAGCGTACTTTTGAAATTTGGCACGCTATTCTCATTGTATATTTTCTAGGAATATTTGATCATTTCTTGAAGTTCAAAACTAGAAATTATTTAATTATGTAAAGTATTGAGTTTCGAGAACATTATGGCGTCCTCAATATTGTCTATAAAGGTGATTACATTTTGACAGTCCAGGTTCGTTTGGGTTATTGTCCCTTGAAAACTAAGATAATTATTGATATTTTCGATTTTTTGAGTATTTGTCGCTTGGAACCTTTCCAAGTCTTTTTCAAATTTCTCCTGGTTTGTACTCAATATTTTGATTGTTTTATTATAATGATTGATCAATTTTTTAGATAGGGATATTTGGAGATTTGTCTCTTGTATTATTTGTTTTTGTGTTTTTTCCAAAATTTCAATAGCATTGTTATAGCGTTCTTCGTCATCAGAATCTAGATTGCCAAAACGCCATTTATTTGCTTTACCAATCACATTCATCAAGCCTCTTTTATTTCGTATGTGAAGCCCATGAGTGTAGTATGAAGGAAATAGATTTTCAAGTTTCTTTTCGGCTGTTTCGATTAAGGTCGCCGTTTGGTACGGCTTGACAAACTAATTCGACAGAGGAGCCACCATGCCTTCTGTTTAATATTTATCCAAGTTCCCCTCCGTGCAAATGAGTAATGATAGTCAAAACTAATGTCTACTACGACTACGCTTTGCAAACGCTGGGGATGGGGACGGCGACGGAGCCAGTCTGTTTCCAATACTGTTACGTATTTCGTATAAATACATCTCTGAATATCATTTATCATTTGGTTTGGAGATTATTCAAGAAGAAGTGATTCATTGAATACTTATTCCAAATCAACATTTTTTTAAATGAAATTTAATGTTGTTATATTCATTACTATCAGGTACAACAGCGACAAAAAAAATAAGCCTAGAGATTAGTAATTATATTGGCGCTCTTGGCAACATGCCAGCAGGTGTGCTATTCTCGAGTTTGTACGTATCTATGCGATTTCGATTTTCTGTTTCACATCAATACATATGAAATACTTATATAGGTATATTTTTCTCTCTTATTTTTACGCAAATTGAAAGCGAATTATTTGAGAATAGCCCACCTATTTATTGCGTTGTGTTGTACTGAGAAGTACCTATAAGAAAATCCTATATCATGGAATGAATTATTTCAGCACCATCAGTGGCATGGAAACGATATTGAGTTTTTGTTTTTGATTTTTTTAATGATGTTTTGAAAATCTCGCGTTGTCATCCAAGTTTATATTAGTTTTGAATCCTAGGTAGGTAAGGTAGATATGTTCGTAGGTAGGTACCTATATTATGATTACGATTGTTGGAAATGGACCGATTTTTAACGAATATTTTTCTTTCTACCATGGATTAAAGTGTTTTATTCGTTTTTAGAAAATGTTACAAAGGACATTTTCATATCGAACATTTCAAAGGTGTGGTGTTTTGGGAAAAACATATTGAAGTCAGATAAGTGAAATGTTCAGTCATTGGGGTTGTTTAGTTCAATCTTCATAGAAATAGTATTATGTGCAACTAGTACGGAAAATAGGATATTTCATACTGACCACTCGCTTATGGCTCCTAACACTAGTATGAAATATCCAGTTTCCGCACACTATAACTTTCCGACAACCAACCTGAAAAACAAGAATTTGAAAAATATTTTTGAACGAGAACAAGTAAATTGAATTTTACGTGACCGCTTACTACCTACCTAAAAATAATTCATCTTTAGAAATGAGTGTGCTTCATACTACTTGATCATGACATAGAATTGATTGATTGAAGAAGTATATTATTCAGTGAGTCTAAGAGGTTGTCCATCACGGGGATATCGGAAACGGTTTTACAGTTTCAATTCAGTGAGAGAAAATTTACATAACAAAAGTAAAATTTATAAAAAAATATATAAAAATGTTTCTAGAAACACTGAATTTTGTGATCATTAATTTTATTTTTTCTGGTGTTATCGTCAAGCTGTCATGTTATAATGTCGCAGTTTTACTGTCCGACGTTTCGTTATCTAGCAACCATCACCAACTCAATTTTTATACTGCCTCGTTTTAAAAAATGTTTGATAATATATGTCTCTTTCAAAATTTTAATTATAGAACTAGTTTTTCTTGTGAAATTATTTGTAGGTAGATGAATATTCTTGTTGAAAAATATTTTCAAAATCCGTCATATTTTATTTTTAGTAGGTCGTCGGAAAAGTATAAAGTGCGGAAACTGGATATTTTCTGCACTAGTTGCACAATATACTATTTCAGTCCTCACACAATTATCAAATTTTGTTTTTTTTAAATACCTTCGAATCTCCAAACTTCTTCCTGGTGGTAGTGCACATCTGGCAGTAAATTCAATATTTAAAAAAATTGTGGTTTTTCGAAAAACATTGAAATTTTTTCAATCTTCTTCTCAACTTGCTTTGTTTGTTTCTCTGATTATTTTTGGAACATAAGTGCGTTCTGTGTAGATTTACCATCAAAGAGACCAAAATATTTATCAGAAAGTACTTTATATTTTTATAGGTACTTTCCCACCCTGATTTTTGAGTATTTTCTCGGCAACTTTTGCGAAATGATTCACCAGCGATATTGGTCGGTAATTAGTGACTTGCATTTTATCAGTTGCTTTATAGGTTTGTAGACATCGGGTTGATCCGAGGGTTGATCATAAAAATATCTTCCCATTTTTCTGTTTAGAGTTATTCAAGTATATTTTGTCAAATTCATTGTATCTAGTATTTTTTCTTTGTTTCATTATTAACAGAATTTTCTTTTTTTAATTCAGTAGAATTAATTTGTAAAATCATCGGTAAGGGGTCTGTGATGTGAATAAAGATCATGTTTCGTCTATTATTTTGTATGACAGTTGCACCCAAAAGAACGAATTCTTAGAAATCTATATTAAAACAGGATTTATTTAATTTTTGTTTCAGATTACATTTGTCTACACTGATAGACAAAAGTTAGAACCAAAAGTATCCAATGCTAATTCAGAATTGGCGCCTGTAGTTGTTTGGAGTTTTCTTGAATTCCGACAATCTTGTTACTTGGCTATGTATATAAAGTTAGCAAGGCCACTTGCCGGAAAATCGATGAAACCAATTCCAGTAATTGTAGAATAATTGTCGAGAATTTGTCGAGAACAAAAAAAATTTGTTGCGCTTATAGTTTTTTTTAAAATGGGTGGCTGTGCTAACTTTATATTAAGTTAGCACTGCCATTGATATAACTTGACAAATAAATATCAAATTTTATCATTGTGGTAACCAACAATTGTCGAGTAGTAATTGTCGAAGTCTATTTGAAGTAAAAAAATGCGAAAAATCTTATTGGAATTCTTGATATTGTGGAAAATTTTGAGTAAGTGGCAACACCGCATGCCAATAAGGATAATTTCAGCTTTTCCCATTAAACTATTGTCAAATATGAATTGATTGGGCAGTCAGTGTTCAATGAAAAAACTCATCAAACTTGGTGCTTAGATAATATCGAGAGACCGGAAATAATTGAATTTTACCGATTACAGGTAGTTTTCTGCTTCCGGAAATTTCAACGTTTCACGACAATGTGATTCAGTTATTCGACAATTGATGATTTAGTTTTCAGGAGCAGAAAAAATAATACAACCAAATTATGTATGTATATTACTAAGAAAAGAAGATTTCTTCATTATTGAGCGATTTGAAGTACTTTTCCGGCTTTTCAAGAATGAAAATTTTCACGACAAATATGTTTTCGTCGTTCGACAATTGTTCCTTAAATTTCCGCCATAAAAAATTATATTTAATCATCATTCAGTGCGTTGGTAATACCGAAAGACTGGAAATAATTGAATTTTACCTAATATAGGTCTTTTTTCCGCTTCAGGAAATTTCAACTTTCCACGACAAATTAGATTTGATCATTCGACAATTGATGAGTTAGTTTTCAGGAGCAGAAAAAATAATCCAACCAAATAATGTGTGTATATTACTAAGAAAATGGAATTTCTTCAGTAATTATCGATTTAAAATAATTTTCCGGCTTTTCAAGAATGAAAATTTCCAGGACAAATATGTTTTCGTCGTTCGACAATTGTTCCATAAATTTCCGCCACAAAAAATTATATTTAAACATCATAATCATTAGATAATATCGAGAGACTGGAAATAATTGAATTTTACCAATACCAGGTAGTTTTTCCGCTTCAGAAAATTTCAACGTTTCACGAAAAATTTGATTTTGTCAAAAAACATTATATTTAATCATTATTCAGTGCGTTGGTAGTACCGAAAGACTGGAAATAATTGAATTTTACCAATTATAGGTAGTTTTTCCGCTTCAGGAAATTTCAACTTTCCACGACATATTAGATTTGATCATTCGACAATAAATGAGTTAATTTTCAGTCACAGAAAAAATAATCCAACCAAATTATGTGTGTATATTACTAAGAAAAGGGAATTTCTCCATTATTGAGCGTAAAAGTAATTTTCCGGCTTTTAATATATCCTTTTTCCACCTTTTGTATTCAGTTTTTCAGTTTTACAATAGTAGGAGTTTTCTCGGGCAATGTTATAATTATTCGCCAATCATTCAGTGAATTTGTGAGCATACAAAAAAATATTCAAGTTAGATTAGTTTTTTCATTGAACACTGAGTTTTCCCATTTTTCACAATAAATTTTTCATTTGTTTCAAAAATAATGCATAATCCATACATATTTATCAATAGTTAAATGAAAAAAATCAAATTGTCCTTATAGGTATGCGGTGTTCCAATAAAAAATATATAATAAGCTGTAAAGAAAAGATTTTTCGCATTTTTTTACTTCAAATAGACTTCGACAATTACATGACAATTGTTGGTTATCACAGTTATAAAATTTGATGTTTATTTGTCAAGTTATATCAGTGGCAGTGCTAACTTAATATAAAGTTAGCACAGCCACCCCATATAAAAAAAAAACTATAAGCGCGACAAATTTTTTTCGTTCACGACAAATTCTCGACAATTATTCGACAATTACTGGAATTGTTTTCATAGATTTTCCGGCAAGTGGCCTTGCTAACTTTATATACATTACTTGGCTCTGCTGTACTAATGACATTTATATAAACGCATGCGCTTGCAGCTGCTTCCACTCTTTGAAGGTTAGAAGACACTAAGCGTTTTGGATATTTTGTAGAAGTCTCAAGAATATATTTGTTTTACGACCGGATTACCTCCAGAAGTTTTCAAAAATAACTCTCTTTGGGATAACTCAGTTTTTCTACAGTTACACAAAACATTATCATCCTCCTCTATAGAATGTCATATCCAGAAAATAAACGTAAATTCCACTAATAATAGTCTCCAATGTGTCAATGTTATTTTGCCAACCATAAGTAGACACTTTGGGAAATGTAATGTGAAATATGCAATATATTTATATCAATTGCTTTCGTTTCAACAGAAATAAAATCAATATTCGCTCATTTTCGAAAATTCGTCTTTTTGGGCTCCCTCTGTATCGAGTCACGTTAAAGTTATTCTCTGTGAAATATCAAACAATCCACTCATATGATCTCCCATAATTTATCACTTTCTTTGCTCACTCTGTGAAATGTAAGAAAAACCACATTTTTGCGAGAAGTCCAAAAACGAGTTAAAAAAAGCGTTTTCTTCATTACCCTGTAAGTAGGTACACCATAACTTATAGATAATATTCGAAGTCAATCGATAATTTTCATAGCATTATAAATCAAGAAAAACCCACTGGCAAACACTTTTTTGCGTATTTGGCGTTAGACATTCAAGCATTTTTGTAGCTCGCCCTGTAGAGCCAGGAACATTTCAAATGAAGAAACATTTCTTTCTACCTCTAAAATGATTACTCCCTAACACAAAAAAATCCACAGAGCTCTAGGAATAGATGTTTCCAGTGTCATATATGACCCTTCATAATACATTGTCATCGGAATCATAAACACCTGCCCAATTTCATGATGATCGGTCAACTATAAGTGGGTCAAAATTCACTTGCAAGATTTCACCTCAATATACAAATGAATGAACAGAGAAACAAACGCACGTTTAATAAAATCTTGAAAAAATGTCAGCGTTTTCAAAAATATTGAGTAAATTAACTGCGAGATGTACACTATCCTCAGCAAGAAATTTAGAGAAATTACTTCGCATGTGCTAGGAAAAGTTTCGTTGTATTACATATAGATTGAAACTCCGGATCCCGTCATCGATTGTTGATTTTTATTTATGCATCCTCAAATAGCACTACTCCATGATACGCTTATGATTTATTTGGGGATCCGAAACAACATGTCTTTATTTCATTTTCTTGACCTGGCTCCTCCTACCAATGTTATCAAAATCACATTCCGTCTCATTGAGTAAATTGAATGAATGAAATATACAATGGCGCTTTCAATCCGAAAACTGCCGAACTAAAAAATGAGTAAGAATGTTGGTAAAGTAGGAACTGTTTCGCGCCGTATGTTCGAATTTGGCTATTCCTAGCCCATTTCTAACTAGGAATTAATCTCACAAAGGATATTGTCTGGAGATTCGTTTTCAATCGGAAATTGCACTATTTTTATGAATATTTAGATTAGCATAAAACAGAAGCCAGTATTGGCTTATTTTCCTCAATTGCTGACCAAAATAATCTCACTTTTCGAAATGAAAAAAATCTCAATATATTCACTGTATACTCCAATCTTTTTTGAGTTCACCTACCAAATTTCAGCTCTCTAAGTGTAACCGTTTCTCAATGCAATTAAAAGTCGCAATACACGACATTAGACGCCCACCTTAAGTATTCAGTTTTCAATAACAAATTTTCGACTAACCCATGATATGATATTGGGTTTGTTGCATTTATTTTAGTGATACTGTTTCTGATCGATTGAAAATTACTACTCAGAATATTGACTTGCTCAATAATTGATTTTAGATCTAAATAGTGGAGAAAGGTGTGTTTAGGATATATAAGTCTGGCATTCCCTAACTGTATAGGAAGGATTAGGTTATGCAGGGAGGTAACTTGAACATCTTCGTTACATCGTACTTGTCGAGGTACCAGGTACAGGAGAAGAAACTTCATTTTCTGGAGTTTCCTGTAAAAATGTTTTTTTATTACTTTTAGGTTTTCTAGCTGAGCTTTTATGGTATGTTCCCGAATCTGTTATCAATTTTATGTTCGTTTCTTTATTAAAATTGGTTTTCTTGAATTTGGGTAATTTTTATCACGGGCTTTTGTTTTGGTGTAGGCTGTTTTTTGACCACTAAAATCTGGGGGTGGTGACCTTTTTTCGTTCACTTTGGATATCACTTTTTCTTTGGTTTTTTGATTGGTCTCCTTAATATTTTCATACAACTTTTTGGTGATTTCTTTATGATTCTGAATATAGTTTGATACTATAATATTATCATTTAGATCGAAAGGACTGAAATTATCGATGTGTTCTTTGATTACTTCGAATGGGATGAACTTTGTTACACTATGTATGGAGTTGTTATAACTCAAAATAGCATGTTTAATGAGTTGATCAGGTGTTAAGAGTCTCATTTTCTTCTCTCAAACAACGAAAATGTTCTATAAGGGTGGAATGAAAACGTTCGACTGGAGAATTCGAGATACTATTTTTTGCAGTTGTGAAGTGAAGTTCTATATGATGTAAGGTGCAAAAATTTTCCAAGTCCTGATTTTTAAATTCGGTGCCACTATCACTAGTTATTTTTTGGGGTAACCCATGATGTGTAACAAAATTCAAAAGCCCTTCTACAATAGATATTCCTGTTACTGAATTCAAGGGGTATGCTTGGCCATAACGCGAGAAAGTGTCGATAATTGTCAAATATGTCTGATTCGATATCCTAAAAACATCTATGTGAATATGTTCGAAAGGTTTGGAGGTGGTGGAGTTAAATTAAATTTAATCACGGGGGGATTTCTATCGTACTTGTTTTTAAAACACGTCTCACAGTTGTTGATATAACTTTCTTGCAACATATTGGGCCAATAATATCGAGAACTCAATGACATTTTGACCTCATTGATACCTCTGTGACCAGATTTATACACATGATAATATTCAAGTTTATCTTTTTGTTCATCTTTGGTTTCTAGGTCTGTCAGAAATTTAGTACAGTATAGTAATTTGAAGGAAGAGTTTTTGAAACAATTTTGGATAGTCACGGCAAAGGTTTCAGGTAAGGATGAATTTTTGAAGTACAGTGCATAATTTTGTCTAGGGTCCAAATAATCTTTCACAAAATTGACAATTTGGTATCCTAGATTATTTTTTGAAAAAGTGACGTAAAGTAGAATATTACCAAAAATTATTTCTCTCTTGATTTTTACCTTGTCATTGTCTCCACATGTCATAACCAATTGATTTTTGTATGTGTTCAAAGATCGATCGGTTACAGGTATTGTTAATATAGGGTTTTCGACAGAGGTATGGACAGTTTCTAGATCTTCTTCAACGGTATTCTCGGTATTGCTGTCTAAATTTGGAAGGTTATTCAAGCTTTCGAGTTCCTTCTGAATAATTTCGTCAATATCGTCCAAATTCACGTCGGTTGACATTGTTTCTAGGGCATTGATATCATAATTTGGTGGATGCCTGGACAAAGCGTCCGCCGCCTGGTTACTTTTACCTTTTTTGTATTCGATCGAATAATCAAATTGCTCTAGATTCAAACGCCACCCAACAAGGCGTGAATTGGGCTCTTTGAGGGAAAATAGCCACTGTAACGGTTTGTGATCTGTAAAAATTTTAAACTTTCGCCCAAAGAGGTAAGGCCTGAAGTATTTGCAACTCCATACGATCGCTAGTAATTCTTTTTCGATCGTGGAATAGTTAGTTTCAGCAGGATTCAATGTCCTGGAAGCATAGCAAATGGGATGGCTATTTTGGGATAAAATGGCCCCCACAGCATAATTTGACGCATCCGTAGTTAGTTCAAAGTCTTTTTTGAAGTCGGGATAGGCAAGTACTGGTTCTGATGTCAAAATATATTTACAAGTTTCGAAACATTCTCTAAACTCTCTCGTGTTTTCGACTTTCCAGTCTTTTTTTAAACACAATGTCATAGGTTTTGTGATTTTGGCGAATTTTTTATAAATTTCCTGTAATACCCAAGAAGACCCAGGAACTATTTAATTTCTTTCTGTGTGCGTGGTATTGGACATTTCTTAATGGTTTCGAATTTTTTCGGGTTTGGTTTTATACCGTCTGGTGTTACAACGTGTCCCAAAAATTCTACTTCCTTTTGCAGGAATTCACATTTATCCAGTTGAATTTTCAGCTTAGCATCGCGCAATTTGGCAAAAACCAACTTTAAATTTTGAATATGTTCCTGGAGTCCTGTGCTGAAAATTATTATGTCGTCCATGTAGACCATACAAATTTTGTTTTGTAGGTCCTTGAGGACTTCATCCATGACCCTTTGGAACGTTGACGGTGCATTTTTAGCCCAAAAGGCATTCTCAAGTACTCAAAGTGACCGTTTTCCACGCTAAAAGCAGTTTTTTTCAACTGAACACTTACCCATCTCAATTTGATGGAATCCGCTGGCAAGATCGAGAGTGGTGAAATATTGGGCTCTACCGAGCTTATCCAATATATCAGTGACATTAGGTATTGGATACCTATCTTCGATCGTTTTCTCGTATATATTTCGATAGTCGACTACCAGACGCCATTTTTGTTTCCCTGATGCGTCAAGTTTTTTTGGGTACAATCCAGATTGGGGACGACCACGGACTGCATGATGGTCTTATTATATTTTTGTCTAACATTTTCTGAATTTGTTTTTGGACCTCTTGTTTGTGAATATACGGGTACCTATAGGATTTTGTATGCGTCGGGATTTCGTCTGTTGTTCTAATGACATGTTATGTCGTTTTTTATCAAATCTACGTCTGTCTGTTCTTGTGGGTAAGTGAAAGTTTCAAATCTATAAATTTTAAATTGTTGTGTTTCAAAAGGGGTGGCTGAAACGGGTTTGTGTAATGTTATTGATATCGATTGGTTTGTCAAATTTTGTATTTCTACTGGAGCTTGTCCATTTTCTGCTGAAGTCAAAATTCGCGGTATGACAAGGTTTCCCAAGTTTTGTCTTTCGATTACTATATCTCCTTCAAAAACATTTACTGGGATATTATTTAAAATTTTCTCATTAGCACTAACTGAGAATGTGAAGCTAACATCCTCTATCTGTCTATACTTGAAGGGAATTTCTATCTGATCGCCTATCAATTTTCTATCGGTCGAATTAATATTGAAATTCATGTTGATCAGATCTGTCAAACCTATAACTCCATCGAAATAATCGTGAAAATCGAAAAGAATGAAATCTATTTTATAATCACAATTGAATTCGGAAAATGCTAGCACCAGTGCACGATACCTTATATTTTTACTCCCCAAACTTGTTTTAATGATAGTATTTGTATGATAAATTGTGTTTGGAAATAATTTTTCGATAATTGAAGGTCTGATGATGGATCTTGAGCTACCTATATCTATAAGAAGTTTTAATTTTGGATATTGAATTTCTATATAAGGTAGAGCGTTATTTGACATTTTCTTTTTTTCTTTATTTCTTCTATGTTTATTTCTTTATTTCTTCTATGTTTGGTTTATGTCTTGGTAACCCTGAGGAAAATTTTCATCCCCATCATTATCAATTTCGACATTACTTTCGGCCTGATCTTGCTCAGAATTGTTTCTCAAACTGTTCTTGGTACTGATATTGGTCTTGGTAAAAACTGACTGAACTATATATAATTCGAATGTTCATCAATGTTAAAATACTCGGATGGCCACGGATTTTCGGACTCATTCGAATGCAATTCTTCAAATGAAAAATTTGGGTTTCGCCTTGACTGATAATTTTGAGTGTTTGCATGATTAGTATTTCCAAAATTTGTAAATTTGGAATTTTGATACTGTGGTCTATGTGAGGTCATTGTTGGATTTCTAGATGTTGTTGACATCGGCTCAGGTTTGGGCAATTGATTCGCAGATAATTGATTGGGTTTGAAAACGTTTTTTGGTGGGCCAAAAACTTCGCGATTTGTTGGATATCTAACATGTTGTTGTCTTGGTTGTACTTGAATTGGTTGGTTAGGCCATATGGGCCTACCAAAATTTCGGTTGTTCTAGGGTTGAAAAGAATTTTGTTTCACTGGTAAATTTCGAGATTGGAATTGAGGTTGATAACTGAAGTTGTCTTGTGAGTTACTTGCAAATGGTTGTCTATTCAAAGGATTATTATTTCTGGGGGTTGTATTTCTCATTTCGGAAAGATTTCCATAAAGTCTTTCAAAATTTTCAAATTCATTGGCATAGGCCATTGCATCTTATTAACGAAATTTTTTGTTGTTTTTTTTACTTATTTTCAGTTTGATTATTACCGATTCATTCCAATAGAACTTTGATGGGGCGGCTTTTTCTTCCATTGCAGAGTCGTTAGTCGTCTTTTACAGTCGTTTTTAGTAAAATTTTCTTGATGACTTTTTGACTTTTTTATTATTTTCTGTCACTTCACCGAACTGTCCCATTTTCTGAATATCAAGAGTGACGTGGTGGTTCTGAACATACAACCATTGGAACCATACAAATTAACATTTACCGTTCTCAACAGTATGTTATTTGATCCATGTCCAGTCATAAGAACATCCTCGTTTCTACTAGTTGTCGGAATTTCGGGCTCTTGTCTTCTATTCAATGGAGTTGTCTGAATTTCATCTTTATGAAGTAACTTATGATGTGGTCTTCTGCAGTTATTCACTCCACAGGGTCTTCGCAGTCGGCATTTTGAGGTTTGATGATTGTTTTTCAGACACTAAAAACATAATTTATTCTTGGTCACCTGTTCCCATCTCTTGTCGGTGTCATCTGACTTGAAGTTTCCACAATCGAACATTTTGTTACCTGTTTTCGTACAGTACTGACAGTATTCTTCATCTTTGGAAGACGTGAGTACAAATGATTTTTCAAATTTTCGATTTGTCATTTGTCTTGATGAAATAGATGTACTGGTAGGGTTTTTTGAAGGCAATGTGACAAAGGAAGCTGCGTTTACTATGATAGATAAAACCTTCACTGCACACTTCTCTACAGCGAATTTTCAAGGTATTTGGCAGTTTGTGCACAAGACCTCTCAAGAGTTGTGGATTTTCCAAATGTGCCATGTACTTTAACGATTTAATGGTAGAGACGATACCATTTACGTGATTAGAGATACTAATCAGTCCCTCCATGTCATATTCTCGAACCACTGGTGTATTTTTAGTTTTTTCTAAAAGGCTGTTCTATGATTTGGTCTGGGCGTCCAAATTACATTTGCAGAGACCTGATTACTTGGTCCAAGTTCTCTGGGCACATCAACATACTCTCAACTGAACGTCTTGCTTCACCTTTTATGCACTTATTTGGTTTTATCATGGATTCTTCATTTGAATATTCACAAAGGGTTGAAATTCTTCTAAATTGATAAATAAATATTGGCCATTCTTCCGCTGTACCATCAAAAAAGGGAAAATCTTTTTCTACAGTATTACGAGTGATAAACTTTTCATGTCGTGACGTTGGGCTAATTGGGTTTGTAGGAGCCACTCGATTCAAAACATCATTCAGAGTATCGCATAATTGAGCAATATCCGATTCCTTCTGAAACATTTATATTTCATTGTCTTTAATTTGAATATCTTCTTCCACTTGTTGGTTTTCATCAATGGAATTTATCCATCTTTGGACATTTGACTTCACGGACGAAGATGATGGAAGATTAACTGCACAAATTTCTTCAGAAGTGACTGTTGAATTCGATCTGTTACTTCTCGTTCTTCTGTCTTCATTTTCCAATAGTTCAGCTTCTTTTAACCGACGTTCCATTTCTAGTAGCTTTAGTTGTTTCTTCATCATTTCATTTTCTATGGCATGTTTCGCTCTTTCATGTTCAAGCTCTAATCGAATTCTCTGTAGTTCACTACTTGCCTTAGAATATATTGATTTCTGTTCTATCGTGTTTCCGTCGTTGTTTTGGGCCATATGAATTTGGTTGTTTTCATAGGTTCCAGGATTTCTAGATGTGATGTTGAAGTCATCATTTTTCTGGGTACCTGTGTCGTTACCAATGCCAAAGCCTGGTGGCCATACAAAGTCATTGTTCAGGTACCTCTTTCCAGCTGCTTGTCTGCGATTTCTTCCTGGCTCCGACTGTCTATCCATGTTACATAGGACTTCTAATAGTTCGAAGGACCAAAATGTAGAGTCGTCGGTCGTCTTTTACCGTCGTTTTTAGTAAAATTTTCTTGATGACTTTTTGACTTTTTTATTATTTTCTGTCACTTTACCGAACTGTCCCATTCTCTGAATATCAAGAGTGACATGGTCGTTCTGAACATACAGAGTGTGGCGACGTAACATTGTACGAGTGTCGTATTTGGAGTCTCTTGGAATAGGCGAGAAGGTTTATCGCGGAACTTCATGTTTTCCGCGATGCTTCTCGCCCTCCTCACCAGTGACCTTTTTGCAGCCACCAGCATTCGTATCCTATCAAGACAGTGCTGTTTGATGGTAAACAGCACGCCTTGATTTAGTGTGTGGTGAGCTCGTCTTGCATTTGCGGCAATTCACCGCACTGCCTATCGGCCGCCATACACTGGATACGAGACTCGTGTTGTCTCGTCGACTTCCATCTTGTGAATGCGTCGCTCATACCTGCAAATCAGAGGGGTGGTTTGCCTCCTCTCCGCTTGGGACAGGGTCTGAACGGCGTCATACACGGCAGAGTTGATCTGCCAGATATCAGCCTCTTCCGAAAGGACATTTTGAATTTCCGCATCCACCTGTGCCAGTTGTTGTGGCTTCAGAGGCATGGTGTGATGAAGCGCCCTGCGGGTTTTGATGCCTTCCGTTGGTGGTATGATGCGGGCGTCCTCTACAGTCAGGCCGACACGTGGCATATCTGCCACTTCGTCTGAGGAAGAGCTCTGACATAGCCTCGACTTCGAAGATGAGATACATAATCCCTTAGGTTTTGGGCGAAGAAGGTAGCATGCATTCTCGCCATGTATCCTCTTCAGGCGGGCTTACTACTCTCATAGTAATGCAGAAGACTGTCCCTTAGTTCATCCGTCCACTCAAAGCGTCCGTTGTCATCGTTTGGCAAATCATTGTTTTGGGCCCCACCACCTTGCCTATGACCCCCAATTCGAAGGGGTCGGTTGTGGGGGCCTCTTCCTCGTACGTCTGGAACCGAATAGTAGGGTACACTGGGGAGTTAGCCTAGTATACCCACGGCAGACATCAGAGGGAATGAGCATTCCCTCCAGGGTGCGCCTTAGCAACCGGTCCGGTTATGCACCGGTTGCTCACGAAAGTGGTGTTGCAACTCACCAAGACCTTGGGTGGTGATTGGCCCTCCCTGCTTATTTAAATAATAATAATAATTTATTTGCTCAATTGTTAAACAGTACAGTGAAAGAAAATTTTGTACATTGCAAATAAATTTGGAGCACTCACAGAAGCGTGAATGTGGTGATGGAAATATTAACACAGACAAATAAAAATACATATATATTTTTTTAAATGTACAACATTCATTTAGTTCACTACATTTTGCCAGCTTGTATAATTACTTGGCCTTTTCCACATTGGTAAAAATATTGTACACCACTTGAGCTATTTGCTATAAATAATTTTGCACCAGTTACGATGTCAACCATTCAACCTACGTATATTTGTTCTTGTTGTCTTTGTCTGTCTGGTGATATGACACAACTATCTTTTACCATTGGTTTTCACTTGATAACTATGTTGTTTAAAAAAAAAACAGAACAGTCAACTCAACAACTTGATTGGAAAAATTATTTGAATCAGTTATAAAATATACAGGGTGCCATTGCGAATTACAAAACGATTGGTTACTCCTGGTAAAACCGTTAGAGTGAGAAAATGTCTAGTTGTTGATAAAAAAAAAGGAAAATTATATACCATATTGATATCTCGATTGGAAAAATCATATTTTTCTGCTTGACAAAGTGAGAGTATATGTTTAGAATATAAATTTGTCTATTTGCAAATTTTTTTTTCTGTCAACCGGCTGCACCCATACATGCAACAATCAGAAGTCATCAAGAGACCAGTGCTAGTTGAGAAAGATGAATGCATATTTTTTAAACGTATTTAATAAGGTTTTAATGTGCACGTTTCTTGCCAAGGCTTTTAAAATCGTCAATGTTAAAAAGAATCAACCGATTTTTTTTATCAATAAATTATAAATCCTGTATTTTTGAAAAGTCAAATGGATTTTGTTTCTTGAGACAAAACTATTCATTCTGATGCAATAAATCAGAAAAAGATTTACCTAAGAAATAAATTAAAAATAAATACTAAGGGTATATATTTGAAACTTACATATTCGTTTGTTCACTAATTCCAAATTTGTCAGCCCCGAAGGCGCAGTTTCGAAACAAGATTCATCCATATCATTGGTAAGAATCTGTATAAGCTCAGTCTTTTTTTGTATTTCATGGCTGAGTTGTGTGATTTTTTCGTGGGCTGCTTTCAAGTCAGTTTCTAATGACGCTACAGTATTCTCCAGTTTGTTATTGTTTACCAGCAATTCCTTGCCAATTCTGACTGTCAGCTCTAGATCTTTTTCTTTCTGCAATGAAAAATGGATATCAGTTAAATATTTCGAACAATAAATTACCTTGGTTCAAACCAAATACAAAAATAGTGTTTGATCTTGGTCAAAACACTTATTTCCAGTATTTTCCGCCGACGTCTTAGTGAAGGAGTGGATATGTCGATTCAGTGTTCCGTTGAAGCTTCATACGAACCAAGGCAAAAATTTCGAATCCTAGCCATTCCAATAAATGTGTCAGATGCTGAACATCCAGAAGCCGCGAATCACTGTTCACTGTTCGATGGAAGAGGATGAACAAGACGATAAACCGCCACCTTTCCAAGGTAGTCCAGTACCTTCATTTGTTCCTGATGGCCTATCGTTCGGCAGTAAACGAGTCAACCGGCCAAAACCCTGCCGAAAGTTGCGACTTCCCTGTGACCTGAAAATTGGGACGCCACCAGGTCAAGACACTGCGGGAGAGGACTGTCAGCAAATTACGGCAGAGAATGGACGATATTCATTAACGAATCTGTTTGAACATTCAGAGTCCCAGCGACAAAATGAAGGAGACCTATGTCATCAAGGCAACATAATATAATAATAATACATAAGCAGGGAGGGCCAACCACCACCCAAGGCCTTGGTGAGTTGCGACACAACTTTCCTGAGGGAATACTCATTCCTTCTGATGTCGGCCGTGGGTAAACTAGGCTAACCACTCGATATACCATGAAACTCGGTTCTAGATGTACGAGGAAGAGGCCCCCACAACCGACCCCTCCGGATTAGGGGGTCATAGGCAAGGTGGTGGGGCCCAAAACGATGATTTGCCAAACGATGACAACCGCAATGACAACGGACGCTTCGAGTGGACGAATGAACTAAGAGACAGTCTTCTGCATTGCTATGAGAGCAGTGTTAACGCAGTGGCGGAAGTGGCAGATATGCCACGTGTCGAACTGGCTCTAGAGGAGGCCCGCATCATACCACCAACGGAAGGCATCAGAACCCGCAGGGTGCTTCATAACACCAAGCTCCTGAAGCCACAACAACTGGCACGGGTGGATGCGGAGATTCACGATGTTACTCTCAGAAAAGATGACATCTGGCAGATCAACTCTGCCGTGTATGACGCCGCTCAGGTCCTGTCCCAAGCGGAGAGAAGGGATACCACCCCTTTGATTGGGAGGCATGAGCGGCGCATTCACAAGATGGAAGCTAAGATGAAGTCGGCGAGACAACACGCGTCTCGTATCCAGTGTATGGCGGACTACGTGGCGGCCGATAGGCCCTTCACGCCCGCAGTGCGGTGAATTGCCGCAAATGCAAGACGAGCTCACCACACACTAAATCAAGGCGTGCTGTTTACCATCAAACAGCACTGTCTTGATAGGATACGAATGCTGGTGGCTGCAAAAAGGTCACTGGTGAGGAGGGCGAGAAGCATCGCGGAAAACATGAAGTTCCGCGATAAACCTTCTCGCCTATTCCAAGAGCCTTCACGTGTTGTGAATAACCCGCCGGCGGCTGATCAGGTGGAAACCTTCTGGAAGAACATTTGAGAGTTTCTGCAACCACTCAATGTAGATACTCCAGCCCTAGCGCAGTTTGAAGCTTTCTGCAGGAGGCTTCGTCAGCCTGAGCACAATGAACTGCGCAATCCGATAACCCCGGAATAAGTTCGACGGGCCCTCAAAGGCTCGAAGAACCTCGCTGCTCCAGGCCCTGATGGCCTAAATAACTATTGGTGGAAAAAATTTCCATGTTCCACCATCTAGCAAGAGTTAAAACTCATGGCTAGATGGGAAGCAACAGATTCCGGATTAGTTTGTCGAGGGGCGAACCTTGCTAATCCCCAAAAACGGAGATTTGTCCGATCTGAAGAACTAGAGACCGATAACATGCTTGAACGCATGTTATAAGATGTTTACATGCATCTTATACATGCGAATACTCTCCGCAGTTGAACCGGTGAATGAACGGATATATGAGCAAAGAGGCTCAAAGAAGGGGGTCGCTGGCTGCAAGGAGAACCTGCTGATCGATAGATGCAACACACAGGACTCCGTGCAGTATAAGCGTAACCTTTCAATGGCCTGTATCGATTATCGCAAGCCATTTGATACAACATCGCATGAGCTCATCATGCATTTGCTCAGATGCCTTGCGGTACCCGATCAAATAGTTAGATGCATTGAACAGCTGATGGCGCTCTGGAGGACTAGCTTCACCATAACACCTGAACAAGTCAGAGTCCAAACAGAGCACGGACGTGGCGAGTGTTTACTGGGGTTAACGGATAAAAAAAAATAATAATAATACTCCCTCATAAACACTCATAGAGTGTACCCAAAGGCATAGCCTGTGCGGGTAGAGGACGGCTATTATTATTATTTGCCGTGGAGCTCCGGAGCGACTCACTGATGTTTTCGGTAGTGTATTCACTTTTCAGCTGTAGGAAAACCCGGAAAGCCTACAGCACCACCCTGGGTGGTCGGTTCGCACTTCAAGCTAGCACCAGACGTTGGGATTGGCATCAAGGAAACTCACATCACACTTGATTTACAACAAGGTATGTGGCCACCTAAAGAGACCCGTGTATTTGAGAATAAATATTCCGTATCTACCGGAGCCTCGAACGTGTCTGTACCTTAGGCACTGGACCACCGACCAACGAAACAATGGGTCAATAGGCCTAAGTGTTTCAACGAGTATAAAAGATTTCCTCCAACACAGTGAAAAAAAAGCTGGAGGATTTCAGACAGGTGACACAGTTTGGCTGTAAAACCTAAAACGTCGTCGAGGACTATCACAGAAGTTGCGGAACTCGTGGGAAGGTCCGTACAAGATCATGAAGAGGATGAACGACCTCGTCCACCGAATCTATAAGGCACCACGAGGACAACCTAGGGTCTTTCACTTCAATAGAAAACCACGATCAAGTTCGCACTCTGAGACCACCAGAGGATGAAATGACGTTCCAGAAATGCATGTCCTCATACTCAAACGCACAGAAAGTTCGACATGGGGTACCTCGAGAGGAAACACGAGACTTTTTCAAGGTGCCTGCTGATTATCAGTCAGCGCACTGGTCGGTCAACTCCAGGAACTTCGAGGACAGAGGCAGGAGTGCTGCAAATAAAGAAGGGCCAGAGAAACATCTACTACCTGCTTACCAAGAAGCATTCTCGAGATAAACCGACCTATGAAGATGTCTGGAAGAGTCTCAACAGATTAAGAGATACGATGGTCTTTAAGAAGGGGATAATGTAATGTGCGGGAGCTGGACCTGTATAATGGAACTGATCGCCTGTGTTTGGATGGTCAATCTCGGCTTGTTCACAACGCATAACATCATCGCATTTCAATAACTTCTGATTTCCGAATTGTTCTAGATGGCTCCATCTGGACACGAGCGAATCGACAAAAAATATATGAGAGTGTTCGAGAAGAACTCTACACCGATATATAAGCCGTACGCTCAACATCAGGGGAGATTAGTTGCAGATATAGTAACAGAGTTTACATGAAATACTGGTTGCATATAATAGCCATACGTAGTGTGAAATATAAATCAAACTAGTTAAAATAAATTAGCGAATTATAGTTTAAGTGTATTTTCATTACACTACATTCAAAAACAAGCTCTATTCATATATGATCACAATGAATAACTTGTTGGTATCCCAGTATAATAACCAATCAGTCCACATTATTTATTTTTATGTGTATTTTATGTTTTGTACTTGTTCTTTTAACGAAGCAGGTCTTATGTTAACAAACTCATTGAGTTGTTAATATAACGATCATAGAGCTGAAAAAGTATTATCATTTACTATAATTATTAAACTGTATTTTCCAAAGAACTTGACTCTCGTCTCGACAAAGCATACTAATATGTAGTAAATGATGAAATGATAAAATAGAGAAAACCCATGTAGTCTTAAGAACTGAAAAGGAGAATTGAAGCATACCTATCATCAATTTTCAATGGGGTGTGAATATAATGAAAAACTATCAAAAATATTTAGATAGTCACTTTGACAATTGAATAATGGTGCATCAAAATATCAAATAAAATCTAGATTTTTTTTCACCTCTTTATCTAATTGATTTCTAACTTGTACTTATATTGTATTTATATCATTTTTCAATATTATACAAAAAAACTGCAAAGAAAATCCGCGTTTCAAAATGAAAACAACCTTTGCATATTTATAATAAAGAATTTCACCAAATTTTGATTTTTACCTTACAGTACATACACTCTACTGAAAATGAAAAAATACTATGAAATTATTTTTATACGTTTTATCGTTATCAAAATATTTAATTGTTTCGGCCGCTGTGACGTCGCTCATTGCGTGCTCTGCTCTCGTCCTATGCATATGAAGTTTGCGTCGAAAATTGATAAACATGTCAAATCCAGAAACTACAAAATCGATTATTGTGTCAAAGTGTTTAAATAATACAACTACTAAGGCATCCAAAAAATTGTTTTTTATTGTTCCCTTCGAACCTTAAATTCGAAAAAGATGATTGTGAATCATAAACATCTTGTCTGAAACTACACACTGTATACCAAAAAATATAAAGATTGCTTTGAAAAAAAATCGCTTTCATCAATGTAACGCCATACTTGCACTAAATTTTGGTTTAGCATTTCATAAGGCGTACTATCCCAGCCATAATCAGTGAAGTCATTATCCAGATTCAATATTATACTTATAACCCTATTGCAACACTTACATAAAACTTGAGTAAATAACGTTATTTTCGTCGAACATATGAAACATCCGATAGCAAAGCAATGAATGAATGTACGGTAAAACCCTGAGTTGTAAAATGACGTCACGTGAGAATGGCGCGCTCTCCGAAATATTTGAAAAGGACGGAAACTAAAATTGTTATATCTTCAACACTACTCCTTTGATTTGAATGAAACAAAATCACGTGTATTTCTGAAAATTAGACTACACGGTCATAAAGTTTCAAATCATTCGACAGACCCAGTGACATTCTTCATTTTATTAAAATAAAACAAAGCAACTCACCTCCTCTAGAAGCCTTGTTACTGCTTCTATGTCATCGTAGGTCTTGGTCATTTGGCTCACACGATTACTACATAGAACTGAAATGAAGAATAATTTTTGGTAAATAATAAAAAAATAAAAAATTCAATCAACTAGGATTTGCACCATAGACCTTTTCAAAGGCGACGAATACGGAAGGTATGATAGTTATCCAGCCAATTCAGTAATAGATCGTAAATCTTCATACAGTTTCAGAAGGATGATTAAATATCTTCGTACTGATGAAAATTATTTGCGACTGTGAGTTTATTTTAACAATGTTCCGTTTATCCAAAGTGTTTGGATACCAGCGTCGATTTGCAAGCAATCAATTTAAAATTCAAAGTGTTACTGCAAAGCTTCGAAGATAAGAGGAGTTAAGTTGATTCGGGTTTCGAAGATATTTTGACAAAGGCTGAAAATATGGTGGAAGAATTGGATGTGTCCAAACAAAAATATAAAGGGAATTTGTCAGATTTCAAAACTTTAGCAGTAAAATACTATTGGAAATGAGTGATTCAGATACCATTATAAGATTATTTGAATGGGGATCTAAAACCAGGAGAGAAAGAGCGAAACAGGTTGAGTGAGAGAGAGGTAGAGAGAAAGAAAATGAGAAATTGAAAGAGGGGCAAAAAGATAGGAGAGAGGAAGAGTCATGTCAAATTTGATTCTCCAAAAAATATTGTTTCTGGGGTCGATAAACCGTTTTTGAAAAAATGTACATAACTTTATTCAATTAGGTAAACGTTAAAAACAATTTTCTACAACCAGATTGAATCAACATTGATGAAATTTCCTGTGCGTAGTAATATTTGTATTTATTCAATGTGTCACTCATACATTTAGTATAGCCCTACAGAAGGCGAGATTCCTCGACGAAACGTTGGCATTAAACTGTAAATACTGAGTAGTGCGTTTCAATTGTCCGACTGCTCGTGAAACTGAGAAAACACATTAATAAGATGGTTATGTAATTGCAATTTTCTAAATGCATTTTTGGTAATATCTTGGTGAATTTTGGCGTAACCAAAACAGCAATCTGATTCTTTCATCACATTTGTAGATTACTTAATTATTTGCAAGAACCTAATAACTTTATAAGTATTGTGTATCTGAAATACTAGTTTTCATAAAACCCTACGTGATGAAATTTAAAGGGTTGAGGTAAAAACTTCTTACTAGACGCGCAAATTCAGTTCCACAACCAATAAAGGATAGCGCTAATTCATTCACACATGCTCTCGTGTCTCATTCAATATAAACCTCACGATTCTTTATACGTTCGTTAGGCCAGATAAGATCAGGTTCAGTAATTTTTAAATTCGTCTTCTCTACTAGGTTATTTTAAGACAAAACTATTTTAAGATTAGGTTTTCTTTTTCTTTCAGTCCAAAAATAAGTATTGAATCAAATTCTATAATTAAAAGTAAGTACTCTTGTTAGGATTCGATATGAACCGTTTTCAGGAAAATTAAATTAAGCCACATATATGTAAATAATTTATTACATTTTATCATTAAGTGAAATGGAAAGTTCACATTTGATAACTTTTCTCATAAATTAGTCGAATCAGTTAATGTTTCAACAGTAATACATTTCCTTCAAACTTATCTAATTTCTTCAAGTTCTTGACGTTTCATTATTTGGTCAAAACCTTTTAGTTTCATTTTACCACTGCTCATAGGTTCATCAATGAAGTCTTCTCGAATAAAATATGCAGAAAGCAATATACTTCTTGACATAATTGATATGCGACAGAACACATGATGACTGCAAATATCAAATATTTTAGGGCCACATGTAAATCCCTTGAAAAAAGAATTTGGTTGGCCTAATATAATGGAAATAAACGGCAAGTGATAGTTCAACAAGAAATTTCACATTCCAATCATACTTTTACAGAAAACGAAATTCAACATAAACTAATAAATTTAGATGAAAATTAAATTTCCGGTCCTTGGTCCTTATAGGATTCCACCTATATTGTTGAGCAGCTATAGATCTCGACCACTACCCTTTCAAAAATCATGTCTTTCTCCTATTATTTTGGAATTAGGTAGTAAAAATGATATTAACAATGGTATTTCGAATATTTCAATCACCCTTAAAATGAATGAATCCACATCACTGACGAACTATTTTAGACTTCTTAACATATTACTGTTGAGAGTTCGCTAAAAACCGCCTAGATGTAAGTTGGCAGCAACGGTAACAACACTGTAATTTCACACGTCAACAGAAAGAAAATAGCGCGCACTCTACTCTAAGAAATATATGTAATGGGGATATGTATGTATTGTTCAAGTCAGTAAAATAAAAGTAGATATAAAGTACAACAGGATTTTATTCCCAAAAACATACAAATCAGAAGGTAGAAGAAAGTATTAAGTTCATATAAAACAAAAGGTTATGGGCCCAGGTAAAAGGGATTCCAAGGATTGAAAAGATACAAATAATCAAGGTTAGAAAATGAACATGTCTCAAGGAAAATATAACATCGAAGTTTTGTCGAATGATAATTACCTGAACTGGAAGTTCCGAATGCAGATGATATTGGCGGAAAATGGGGTAAGCGATTACGTAGAAAAATCCATTGATACTACGAACTTCAGTGAAGCTGAGAAAACAAATTTCAACAAATGTGATAACAAAGCCAAGTCATTAATTGTTCAGTGTGTTTCTGATGCACATATTGAAACACTGAGAGACAAAAAGACAGCATATTTGATGTGGAATGTATTAGAAGACAAGTTTCAGAAGAAGGGCTTACCCGGCCAATTATACTTGAAAAGGAAAATGCTCTCTATGAAATTGAAAGAAGGAGAGTCGCTTGAATTGTTCCTGATTAAATTTGAAGAGATCATGAGGCAATTGAAGGCAACGGGAGTTCAGGTAGATGAAAAGGACACAGTATGTAACCTATTGATGGCACTTCCAAAGTCTTATGAAACGGTAGTAACTGTCATTGAAAATCTCGAACCTGCTATGTTAACATATGAAAATGTCAAAGGGAAATTGCTGGCCGAAGAAGAGAAGAAAAGATTAGGAAGAAGGAACACAGATACGGTGGTTAACGAAGCAGCTTTCAGTGTTGAGAGAACATGCTACAGGTGTGGGAAACCAGGACATTTCAAAAGGGAATGTAGGTCCAGGCAAAATGGCAATTCAAATAGAGGAATGGCAAGCTATCAAGGAAATATGGGAAATTTTGAAAATAGAGGCGTCCACAGGGATTCACAAAGAAATGGAAATTTCCAAAGACAAGGTTTTCAAGGACATCGGGGCTCCCAAAACTTTACTGAAAGTAGAAGAGGATATGTTAGAAGTAACCATGCAGGAGGAAGAGGACAAAGTAGGCAGTTCACAGAAAGTAGTAATTACACAGAACAAGGCGAAAATGATAACGAGGTATGTGAGGAGGCAAGAGTCTCCTTCTTAGGTGAAAGTGAGGTATGTTATTCAAACTTTCAAAATAACGATATATCTTTTTATATAGACTCAGGGTGCACTGATCATTTGATCAATGACGAAAAAGTATTTTCTGAAATTATGATGTTGAAAGATCCTATCAAGATAGCCATTGCAAAAAATGATAATTTTCTATTTGCTACTGGAATTGGAAATGTAAATGTTATCAGTTGGGTAGATCAAAGAAAAGTTCAATGTACAATTAAGAATGCTTTACTGGTACCTAATTTAAGGAAAAACTTATTAAGTGTTAAAAGATTAGAAATGTCAGGGATAAAAATAGTGTTTGAAGATGGATTTGTAAAATTTCTAAATAGTACAGGCATTATAGGTATAGGGAGAAGAAATAATTTATATGAAATACATTTCGATATCGTACAAAATGAGTGTCAAAATGTAGAAATTGAAACAAACAGCCTTACTTTATGGCATAAAAGATATGCCCACTTAAATTTCACGGGTCTCAAAAAGGTAATTAAAAATAAGATAGTCGAAGGCATAGAAAATGTTCGAGTTTCCAATATTGAATTCTGTGAACCTTGTACTGCTGGTAAAATGTCCAGAAAACCATTTGGAACTAGACATAAAAGTGGAAAATTATTAGAAATCATCCACAGTGATATATGCGGGCCAATAACACCAATTGCACATGATGGAAGTAAGTATTTCATTACTTTCATTGATGACTTTTCATGTTTTACCGTAGTTTATTTATTGAAGCATAAAAGTGAAGCTTTCGAAAAATTCAAAGAATTCTTCTCAATGACTAAATCAATGTTTGGTTTTGCAATATCGAAATTACGTTGTGATAATGGGGGTGAATATATATCAGGGAACATGAGAGAATTTTGTAGGGAAAAAGGGGTTATCATAGATTATACCGTACCGTATACTCCCCAACAGAACGGCAAGGCAGAAAGAAAAAATAGAAGTTTAGTTGAAAGAGCAAGGGCCATTATCTTAGAATCAGGGGTTCCGAAACAATTGTGGGGTGAAGCAATTTTACACACGAACTATGTTATAAACAGGGGACCAACAGAATTATTGGAAAATAATACACCTGCTGAATTATGGTATAAAGTAAAACCAGATGTAAGTCATTTCAGGATATTTGGGAGCACAGCATATAGTCTTGTGAGAAAAGAAACTAGAGACAAATTTGATTCAAAGGTTATGAAGTGTGTTTTAGTGGGATATGCTCCAACAGGGTATAGATTGTGGGATATAGAAAAGGGGAAAGTTATAGTATCAAGGGATGTTAAATTTGATGAAAATAATTTATGGTATAAAAATAATAATAAAAATGAAGTAGAGGTTCATGTGAAAAGGGAAGAAATCAAAGGGGACATATTAAATGAAAACGATAAATCTATTCAAATTGATGATGGGAATTTGGTGGAGGACTTGATCAGAACAAATGAAAATAAAAGGCAAATAAAGCCCCATCCTAAATATGATGATTATGAATTATATATGGCATTTGACGCAATGAGGTTCATTGATGATGTGCCTAAGGATTATAATGATTTACAAAACCGGGAAAACAGAGATAAGTGGGAATCTGCTATGAATAGGGAATTGAACTCTATAAATAAAAATAACACGTGGGAAATAGTCAATCAACCAAAGGATAGAAAAATATTAGACACGAAATGGGTATATACATTGAAATCATCAGAGGAAAGGGAAGAAAATAAATATAAGGCCAGACTGGTTGTAAGGGGTTTTGCACAGGAAGGGACTATGGATTTTAATGAAATTTATTCGCCAGTTGCTAAGATGACAACTATAAGAGTACTATTGGGCATAGGAAATCAATTTGGATATTATTTCAGACAATTAGATGTTAAAACTGCTTTTCTTAATGCAGAGTTAAATGATGATGTCTATATTTATTCACCTATGGGTTTCAGTGTTGATTATGGAAAAGTATTAAAGTTAAAGAAATCATTGTACGGATTGAAACAATCGTCAAAATGTTGGAACAATGCAATCAATCAATTCCTAATTGATATAGGGTTCACTAGATCAGAAAATGATTATTGTTTGTACGTGTTTTGTAATGAAAGAAAAAGGATTTACTTACTTCTATATGTAGACGATATTTTGATTGTTGGAGGAGACTTACAAGATATCAACGATGTTGTTAAAAAATTGATGAAAAAATTTGAAATTAAGGATAAAGGAGAACTCAAGCATTTTCTAGGCATCGAAATTAATTATCATAGGCAACAAGGTATACTAGATTTAAGTCAATCAAAATATATTCAAAAAATACTTACCAAATTCAATATGAACGATTGTAAAGGTACCGATCTACCTATAGATCCAAAATTGAAAATATCTATTAATAATGAGGATACTTTAACTGAAAAACCTGTAAGACAACTGATTGGTAGTTTAATGTATTTGATGCTGGGGACTCGTCCTGATATTTGTTTTTCTTTGAACTATTTTAGCAGATACCAGGATAAAGCTACTGACCAAATATGGATACATTTGAAACGAATACTTAGATATTTAAATAAAACAAAGAACATTACATTAGAATTCCGAAGAAATAATAATCTTGATCTGAAATGTTTCGTAGACTCCGGTTGGGGTAATGATTTAAATGACAGGAAATCAGTCACAGGGTTTTTATTCAAATTGTTTGGCAATACAATCCATTGGGTAACAAAGAAACAAAATTGTGTAACGCTTTCTACAACAGAAGCAGAATTAGTTGCTTTGTGTAGCTCTGTAAGTGAAGGCATATGGTTAAAGAAACTTTTACTAGATTTTGATATTGATGTAAGTAAAATTATTTATTACGAAGACAATCAAGGCTGTATAGCTATAATCAAAAACCCAGGTAATAATCGTAGGGTGAAACACATAGATTTAAAATATAAATTTGTATGTGAACATCTGGAAAAGAAACACATTGTAATTGAATATATTGAAACTGTTCTGCAAGAAGCAGACATCTTGACAAAAGGCTTGCAAGGTGCTTCTTTCTCAAGATTACGATATAGTTTAGGACTTAGGGATTTTAGCGAGGGGGAGTGTTGAGAGTTCGCTAAAAACCGCCTAGATGTAAGTTGGCAGCAACGGTAACAACACTGTAATTTCACACGTCAACAGAAAGAAAATAGCGCGCACTCTACTCTAAGAAATATATGTAATGGGGATATGTATGTATTGTTCAAGTCAGTAAAATAAAAGTAGATATAAAGTACAACAGGATTTTATTCCCAAAAACATACAAATCAGAAGGTAGAAGAAAGTATTAAGTTCATATAAAACAAAAATTACTTCTAATCAACATGGTTTTTATAAAGGTCGATCAACAGCTACGAATTTAGGCGTTTTTCACAATGATTTGTGCAATAAACTTGTGAAAAGGGTTTCATTTACACTAATCTTGCCAAATCTTTTGATGGGTAAATTGGAAGGACTTGGTGTGGTTGGCAACTACCTGGAGGTTATTGGATCCTTTGAGCGCCACGGCAAATACTAGTAATACCCGTTTTCTACCCCCTATGAGTGTTTATGAGGGAGTATTATTATTATATTTGAGTAACAGAACACAATACGTTAAAACTCCTAACAATTTATCAAATGGAATTAAAGATACTTATGGGGCTCCCCAAAGTTTCCAAATTGGTTCAATACTATTTCTCTTGTTTGAAGGTTGTAAACGATGTAGTAACTTGATTACTTGTGTAACTAAGGTGTAATTATGGCAATGTTGTGGAGCGTGTAGTTCCGCGCGGTCTATAAGCGGTTTCCTTACGTTTTTATTTTCACGTTCGGCTGACTGAAAGCGCCATTGGCTTCAATATACGCGGTTTTGTTGAATTTTCGTTTGAACCACTGTTCCTCCCTATGAAGAATACTAGCTTCGTTCCAAAGAATTCGATGGTGCTCCAGGCATGGTCAGCAATTCCCTATTTAGATGTCTCTCCCCGTCCACTTCTGTGTTTGGTTATTCTTACGGATAATGGTCTCTCCGATGTAAGAATCTCCACATTCACATAGGACTTCGTAAATTCAGTTTTTGCTGAATTTTCAGGGTAAGGTACTGCCGGATTGAAAGCAGCTCTTGATGTTGTACTTGTTTCCAATCCTCCTGATTTTCTCGGGTATTTTCTGAGGTATGGAAAGATGATAACTTGATTTTGTGGTCGTTCTACAATCATCTTGGTCCTTTCGAGTTGCTTCTGTACTTCCCCTAGGATTTTCTCAGATTATCCATTTTGGCGTAGGTCCTTTCTGAGGGGTTTTATCTCCGCATCCAGTGACTCCTGGTTATTACAAATTTGTATCGCTCTTTCCACCAATGTTCTTACAATCCCCCTCTTTGTGGAATTGGGGTAATTGGAGCAGAAGTTAAGATAAAAGAGATATTTCAATATCGCTAGGCATTATTTTAGGCAACTTTATTTTCATGGTGACTTGCACTATTCTGTGATTAAAAACAGAGATATTGCAGTTTTGTCTGTTCATCTCTTATTTACATAGGCGTTCGTTATTCGTAACATATAAATCAAATCAAGTTTTTCAGATTTTTTTGGACATTATTTATATCGATTTGTGTTGAAAATATCACATACTCATCAGGCATGAGTTATATTATATCCACGATCTTGCCCGAAGTGAAAATAAAGAAACTTCAATTCTGGCCTTAACCGACCACTAATAAAGGCAGGCCTTATTTTAATAAAGTTGTCCTTACTCCAGATTCACATTGCGCGTGCGTATATGCATGGTTTCTCAATGGGTCAGTATTCACCTGAAGTCTATTGCGGATACACGCAATCGAAACGTTGTGAAAAAGTGAAAGGAATCAAACATATTTCAAACCGATTAAGACGATGGACGTCCGAAACCTGAGTAATCACTCTTTTTCTCATTTATAAAGGATTTTACCGACATATTTCAAAACGCTAAAGTTTCACTATATATTATGCTGTTGATCTTTACTTTTACATTGAAGTTTCTTCCTCAAATGATTGCCAACTCATTCGAAAAGACTTGGTGAATTGGCAATTGGATATAAATGTGAACAAATGTAAAGTGTTGCGTTTCTATAAAATACAATATCCCATCGTATGTAATCACTTTCCGACGAGAATATGCGATTTAGGAGTAGGTAATGTTTATTTGACAAAGACGTCAGTTTACACTATCTGTAACAAAGCCCTGAGAATGTTTGGATTAATAAAGAAACAAACCTAAAACATAAGTGCTACTGACACAATAACATTATTTGGCCTCTATTCTATTTTGGTCACAAGGAAAGATTTGAAAGAATAAAGGGTGGATTCACAAAGTGAAGAGAATGGCTTTTCATCGATTTGATTCTTATAGCCTAGATATCTAGCAAACCTTCAACTCTAGATGGTAGATGCAAACTTGCCGTGATTTTTTTTCTTCACAAGATTTTAAATAACGCCATGCCTAAAAAAAAGGTCTCTTTTCAACATTTTCATTCACAATCGTATCAAACTTTGTATTGAGGGTGTGGGTATTTCAGAAAATATATAACAAGAGATTTACCAATGCAAGATTGTACTCAAAACCAGTTGCCCCCTCTAGAATCGATACTGAAAGCTCACATGCATTATATTTCAGTAGGCTAAGCGTCAATATTCGAAAGTCTTAGTAGTAATTTAACTTATGTGTTTGGATGTTCAACGCTATGTGTTGGATTTGTAACGCAGTGATGGTAAGAATAGTATATTCTGTAACAAGATTAGAATGAAAAAAATTCGATACGAGTGGAAAATTCCGAACACGAGCGTGAGGAACCATGAATATAGTATTTTTTCATTTTAAATGAGTAACACACTATATTTTCTCCACGACCAGAAAGTATGAATCAAAAACAATGAAATTGAATCTGAAGGAAACAAGTTATTTATTGAGATATTTATATTACATTGTATTAATTTTTCAGGTGGAGTATTTTGAAATCAGCGCATTTACTCTTCTCAGAGTCTGTGCTCTCGAGGAGTACTTCTTGCTTCTGAGCATTGAGTTTAATCGTTTGTTGGGTGGGACAGGACGTCTCTAATGTTGTCTGACCTATCCTAGCACAGTTTAGAGAAACAAGGAGAAACATGTCATGTGTGCAGGTGGTCATTTCCAATCAGAAGGGGGATAGTATCCAATGCTTGATTGATTACAATTAGCGTTTACAATAGGTTCCTCCTGAAGGAAAATTGCATAAGTAGATTTCAGATGTAATTCAATGATCGTAGGGGAGAGTAGTTGTTTACTGACAAATTTTCTACTTTGTGGGATAGTGTGGAAAGAACGAAATTATTTGTTTCAAAACTCCACATAACTAGAAGAGAAGTACAGCAAATTATTCATACATTAATAACTACCACCCATTTCCATAGAGGGTTTGTTGTTCTCTAGGTACCCGGCACGTCGATAAATTCTTTTCTGGGAATTGATGGGGGTTGGCTAGTAACACAGCGTTTTACAGTTGAAGGGGGTAATGTCATTTGGTAGCCCTTTTTATTGATATTGTGGGTACCAAAAACATTTAAAGTTTTTTTTTTCAAGGGCAGTTCCGGAAGTCAATGAATAACATTTAAAATTTCCTGAGTGCTCCCGGAATGCCACAAATCTTGTAGAATATCAGTAGATCTTCGACAAATGCCATAGAACTTGAACGATTTAGGTATATATATATATATATATATATATATATATATATATATATATATATATATATATATATATATATATATATATATATATATATATATATATATATATATATATATATATATATATATAAAACTTACGGAAATAGTTCAATGTTTCTCGGATCTGATCCGGCGACAATTTTAGGTTTGCTTCATCAACATCAAGTGCTGGAGACGATATAAACCAATCCTGATTGGTGTAACCTGTAACAAGAAAATAATATCTCATATATTTTTAATAGATACGACCCATCCATTCAATTCACAATTGAAATAGAAGCTTCAGATTTCTCAGATTTTTTTCTGTATGCAAATTAAATGAACAAGGGATTGAATAATTGGTATAGAAAACCATGTAATTTGGGAAGGTATTTGAATTTATTTTCTTAATTAAAATTTTCGATGAAAATGAGCATGTTGAAATAAACGATAGAGTACTGAAAATTTCTGGTATAATCTTTTCACACTAAAAATTGGCACATTTTTCAAGAACTTTTCGTAAAAAATTTGTATATCCAGCTCTAGTTGAACACATTCTGTTTAGAACAACATCTTAAAGAGGAATTGATAACAATATAAGACAACAAACTTCAACTCTTACAATGACAGTATTGTAAATACAAATCAAGTTCAAATTTATTATGCTTCATAACCTTACATCAAAGAAATAACACCTTAATTGTCCAGAATTTTTCAATGTTTTGAAAATATCAAAATTGTTAATGGAACAGTAATTTCAATATCGCAAATCTTCTTTTAAGTAAAAGACAGGGTCATTTTATTATTTTCAAATATAGTCGTGATTGCGATAAAAATTATATTGGTCATACGAAAAGATTATAAATGACAAAACAATTCACATAAATGCGACAGTAGACAAAGTACACCCTGAAAGATGTGCTTTAGCGAGGCATGTTAATAATCTAGATCATGGGATGGATTACCGCTTAACAAGTGTTCTTGCTAGTGAACCTAATCTTTCAAAAAGATCTTTCTTAGATATGGCTTTTATCTTTCAAGAAAATGATCGCATCAGTAAAGCAACAGATATCAACCATTCAACGTTCCATATAAGAAAATCTGACTTTACATCCAAGTCGTTGAACATCTAGATCTTGATCAATATAAAGCAATAAAAATACTGTAATTGTAGCCATTTGTGCTACTAGGGCGTACACATCTTCATTTAGAGAACCTTGTTTGAAACTACGATCCACTTATCGACCTTGTTTTAACACTCCCAACAACCTCTTTCTCTCTTGACACCAACTTTGAGTCGATCATTTCAACACTGTTGGGTGGATACACTAATTAATTCTGCTCTAGTGATTTCAGCTCTTGAACTGTAATTTTCCATTCAATGTCTATTTCAACTGCTCCGTTATAGTTTTGTGGTATGTCCGTTGAGAAATTTCCTGGTGAAAGTGCTGCGAACAGGTTAAGATTTTGTTCAAGATCACTTTCAGTTTCATAATCCTTCAAATATTCGGTAGGTTTCTTGGTTCTTTTACTTCTAATATTGCCATTACATTCTTTTGTAATATGCATTTAATTTGCATCGCTTTCTTATTCTTCTTTTGCTTCTTCATTTGCTAATTTATCTTCTTCAAAATGTTTGTCATGTTCATTTTCATCATTTTGAATAACAACATTTGGTATTTATTTTCATACTCAGCTTCTTGGAAGATGACATTCCTTGCATAATTTTTTTTTATATTCATTCCACAGCCTATACCTATCCATTATCTGCATAATCAATCATAACTTTTCCATATTGTGGCTCAAGTTTTGATTTTATGTGTTCGGTTGGTATGAGATTATAAACTGTAACGCCATAAAGCTTAATTTTGATGAGATTTGTTTTTTTATTAAACCTCACTTCTGCAGGAGTCTTTTTCTGTTAAGGTTTGTGTTTTTAATCTGTATGATATACAGTGTGTTTCACTTCTCATGGAAACACTCCCGTATCTTCCGTAATTTTCAACGTAGAACCATGAAATTTTCAGGATCGATAGATACACTAGAAATTAACTCACCGCACAAAAGGTGTTAACCTACGTGATATACACTGCACGCCAACAGCGATGGAAGCACCCATTTTTCCGGAAAGTTATAATAGGAGGCAAAATTGACCCGAAATTCATTCGGATTCTTGTTTAGGATCCCCAAATTACTACTAATTCAATTTTTTTTACTTCTCATGTAAATCCTGTATCTTCCGTAAGTTTCGACGTTGAAACATGAAATTTTCAGGATACATAGATACACTTGAAATGAACTATCTGCACAAAAAGGGTCATCATACGTGATATACACGGGGGCGTTTCCACGGGAAGTGAAACAAATTAGATGGATTAGCAGTAATTCGGGGATCCTGAACACGAATCTGAAAGAATTTCAGGCCAATTTTGCCCCCTTATATAACTTTCCATAACAGTGCGGTTGTAACGTTCAACAACCCCATTTTGTTATATATACAGTGCGGCTTTCAATAGTCCCCCCCCTGTTAACTTTTGAACGGTTTGACGTACAGACCTAAAAAAAACCTCCAAACGGTTTTTTTATGTCAAACCGTTCAAAAGTTAACAGGGGGGGAACTATTAAAAGCCGCACTGTATATGCCACTGTCTACTGTATTCTAATTCCTTTTTTCCTCAAAAACATTTGAAAGCTTTCGAGTATTCTTCACCATTATCACATCTGACTTTCTCTCTTTTTACATTGAACTGTCATCATCCATGGCAATATGATTTTCAAGTTTTTCTATAACCTCACTTTTCTGACTCATGAGGTAGCATAACAAAAATTTGAGAAATGGTCGATGAAAGTAACAATATAATTTTTACCATCATAAACGGACCGCATACATCCGTTAAAATAACCGAAACCGAAAACATTGACTCAACTACTTAACTATAATAGCCAAGCCAAGCCAAGCCAAGCCAAGCCAAGCCAAGCCAAGCCAAGCCAAGCCAAGCCAAGCCAAGCCAAGCCAAGCCAAGCCAAGCCAAGCCAAGCCAAGCCAAGCCAAGCCAAGCCAAGCCAAGCCAAGCCAAGCCAAGCCAAGCCAAGCCAAGCCTAGCCTAGCCTATAACAGCCTACGTTCAGTAGGAGACAACTGCCGAAACGTAAATTTGCTCTATGCGACGGTATGAGTCATAGCTCTTAGGAAAATTCACTATGTTAGAATAATTAGCGTAGTTATCAAACCTGTAAAGATGGCTTTAATGTGATGTCAATTTAGTTGTGTGTTCTGTGAACTATGACATGAAAATGACCCCTCCTCTCTCATATAAAACCTGTTGAACACGATGGTGGTTGTCAGTCTATTGCAAATTAAAGATTATTAGTAAAAGTTTTCCTTATTACACTGCTTTAGTTTTCACTCATAAATTCCCATTCTAATTTCTAACATTGGTTATGGGCCCAGGATATCTACTGTAACTGTACTAGTAAAAAAGTTAAGCATAATTGGAGTAAGGACACATGCTATAAAAATGGCCAATAAAAATGAAGAGAACAAGCATGGAATTGTTCCATTCAATGGAACCAATTTTGATAACTGGAGATTTCGTGTGGAATTAGCTCTGAGGGCTGCAAATGTTGAAGAAGTGTTGGAGGCTGTGGAGGTAGAGAACCAAAATGATGAGTGGAAGAAAAAGAATAACAGGGCCAATAATACAAAGCACATCTGATTCTCATTTGGAATATATAAAAGACATAGAAGGTGCAAAGGAGATGCTCGAAAATTTTTAAAATATTTTTGCCAAGAAAGGCACATGCTCAAATTTTTATTTATTAAAAGAGCTTGTGAATCTCAATTATGATGTTCTTGATGATTTTACAAGAGCATTTTTCCAAATTTGACAAAATTGGAAGAGAATTGAAAAACTTGGGTGCTAATTTTGAAGAATCTGATATTGCGTTTTTCTTATTATTGTCCATGCCTACAGAATTTGAAAGCGTAGTAACAGCAATACGAACGATATCAGATGATGACCTGAAATTGTCTATAGTCAAAAATAGGCTGTTGGAATTCAAAGTTTTAAATAAAAACAATTCCAATAAATCGAAACCAGAAGCTTCATTTGTGGCTGCAAAATATAAAGTTAAGTGTCTTCGATGTGGAAAATTAGGACACTCAAAAGAAGTATGTGGCATAAGATGTTATCACTGCAAGAAGTTGGGCCATAGATCGATCAATTGCAGAACCAAACAAATAACAAAATATAATGGAGCTGCGAACTATACAGAAGTTGCAGAAAGTAGCAGAAATGAAGTTGAAGTGGCGTTCCTCACATCCTTGTATAGTTCATCCATTATCAATTGCAACAACTCGTATAGATTCAAAGGAAGCACCGCGGTCCAAAAGAACCTAATTAACGTGCCTTAAAATGCAAAATCGTTGGCTGGCGGATAATAAATCATCACTCAAATTAGGTGTCGGCAGATCAAACGAAATTGTCGGTATAAGGGTTTTGAACGGGTTTTTATGTTCTGCATTGATATTGGAAAGACTATACACTGAAAACAATTCTGAAGTTGATTCGTGGTATGTAGATTCAGGTGCCACTCACCATTATTTAAACAGAGATCATTTGTTAATGAATAAAAAGGTATTCAGTGAACCCAAACCAATACAGTTAGCTCAAAAAGGAAAAGCAATTAATGCAATATGTTCTGGAGACCTGGAAGTTCAACGTACTGTAGGAAGTAGAAGAATACAAATTACTCTCAAAGATGTTTACTGTGTTCCAGTTTCTGCTATCGAGAAAGCAGGATATGATACTCTGTGCCAATGGAGAAATATGTATAAGAAAAGATAACAATGTGTTTGTGCAGGGAGAACGTTCAGGTTACCTTTATGAATTGAAATTTGAAATCTCAAACAATCTAAATGCAAATTTAGCTGCCAATTTAAATAGTGAACTGTGGCACAGAAGGTATGGCCATTTGAACTACAAATCGTTGTCAGAAATTAGTAATTTGAACCTGGTTACTGGTTTAAATTGTAAAAATGTCAAAACTGAAGAATTATGTGAAGTATGTGTGAGGGCAAAACAAAAATGTTTTCCTTATCTTTGGAAAACTAGTAGATCAACTGATGTTTTACAACTGATTCACACAGATGTCTGTGGACCCATCACGCCTATTTCACACAATGGCAATCGTTATTTTCCATCTTTTGTAGATGACTATTCAAGATTTTAAAATATTTTATGTAATTAAATCCAAAAATGAAGTATATGATTGCTTTAAGAATAACGAGGCAAAACTAACAGCTATGTTCTGTAGCAAGAAAATTATAAAAATTAGATATGACAATGGGGGTGAATATAATTCAAATCAATTTAAACAATTTTGTATTGAAAAAGGTATACACATCTCATATACACCACCATATACTCCTCAGATGAACGGGGTGGCTGAAAGGATTAATCAAACCCTCATGGATAAGGCACGCGCTATGGTTATGCAATCAAACATACATAAATCGTTTTGGGAAGAAGCAGTACTTACAGCTGCTTACATAACAAATAGAACTGAGTCACCTTCAGTAAAAGGAAAGACTCCATATGAATTATGGTCAGGCAAAAAGCCAAATATATCGAATATGCGTAT